>VRLP01005182.1:0-39704 GCA_009660295.1 Lophius piscatorius | reverse complement strand
GAGAGATCTTATAATCAATCCTGGTGGAGATGGGAAGCCAATGAAGGGAATGAAGAACGGGGGTGATGTGTTCGTGTTTACGAACTCTCATCAGGATCCTTGCAGCACTGTTTTGAACATATTGTAGTCTTTGAAAAGTCTTTTATCAGGGATCCTGATGAGAAGTGCGTTACATTATATCTTTAATGAGAAAGGCGAAAGACATAAAAAACATTTACCACTGGATTGGAAAAACTAATGACAACTAGTTCTCTCAATATAGCGAATTAAAAGATTTTAAAAAACATTGGTTGATCAATATATCTACACTTATAATTAGCCATAATATTATAACCACCTGCCACCAGCTCTACAATATATACACTCTAAAAAATATTCATTGTAATTTTTTTTGCCGTAAAAAAATTCAGTGACCTTGTACAAGACATTTTACTAAATTTCAGGGAAAAAACAAAAACTAATTTTGTCAACCTCTTTACAAAGACATCAAATAAGATGACTGTAATTAAAAAAAAAAAAAACTTGAAATCAACATTATTTCACAAATTTACACCGTATTTCTAATGTCTCATTTCTGTAGAAATTACGGGAGGGTCTATCCTAAATGCTTAAAGGTTTTTTACTGTAAACTTTAATCTACATACAATCAAAATCTGTCATTTAGACAGTTACATTTTAACAGTAATATTATCAAACGTTTGTATTGTCACTGTAAAACTCAACATATTCGGATCATAGAAAAATAAAGGTATCTATAGTTTTGAAGTTCAGCTTCTTTAGCTGTAGCCATTTGACAGTCCTTTACCGTAATTTTAACGTCAACTTTTTACAGTTTACATTAAAAGATGTTAAACATATGGCTGGGTTTATTATCTATGTATTGCATTGTATATCATCATATATATATATGTATTGGTCTGATTCCCAATACTGAGTTCCCATGGTATTTTACAGTATTGTCTTGTATATGGTCACCGTATGTTTTTACGGTAAACTTCTGGGAACCTAAGCTGACAGTTTTTTACCGTAAATTATATGGATTTTTTTTTTTTTAAATTTTAACAGTGTTGGCTAACCAGAGAGCTCTAAATAAAAAACCTTATGATCATTCTAAATATGCTTTATTGTGTAATACGATGACCTTGATATAATTATATACTGTAAATAAAAAGAGCGGCCGCCATGATGGATCATGATGGATTAAGAGTAAAACCGGCTAATAATAAATGTTTCCCCCTTTCAGTGTTGTCCGTAGACTGTAAATAAATCGTGGATGAAAACCTGTGGCCGTCTTTGTGACACTGACGGAAGTAATATTCCAACACCAGAACGTCCTTCATCGCTCACCGTCACGCCGACTGCCTCCTTCCCATCATCCTTCAGCAGGCCAATGTCATGCAGTGAAATGTGGTTGTGCAGGACTGCAGACCTTCTGCTAGATGCTCTCAGTGGAGCCCCAGAACGTGGAACAGAGACGGCCCACTACTCAGTACCACTCAGACATCATCTCCATGATGATGATGAACTCCAGCGCTACACGTAAGACGCTAAAGGGAAAGTGAGTTACTTGAAGCACGCCAACACCCAGTGCTACTTTTGACTTTTTTTCTAAATTGGATCTGAAGTTGTTGGGTTCCGTTAATAACCGGTGGCCACAGAATCTTTGAAATTGGTCCGGTACGGAGCTCAAGCACAAAACAAGCTGCAACGCAATCGAGCTGAAGGCTACATTCACAAGCCTCGCTGTTCACCTGAGATTGTTCGACCTCTAAACGCGCACGCAGACTTTGAAGAGTTATTGTGTGGGTCATCTGCAACACCCGCCATGTTGTTCCAGATACGTGAGATTTATCAGTGGAGGATGGTCCGAGCTTTGTCGGACGTATTTTTGTCATCACCGGCCTGCGTTACACCGCCGGGGAGTGGAAGACACAAGTTAAATAGAAACACAAACTCATCCCTCCGACTCTCAAGGCTGTATAAACACGAAAGAGGCACAAACCAAACGCTCCCCCGACAGGCTTCGTCGCATAACCGACCAGTGACAGATCAATTCATTCATTTAGTAAGAATATTAATTTCAAATCAATTCTGACTTAATTTCTGCACAACTGTCTTTATGAAATTCACAAAAACAAAATGCCTGAAACACAAATAAACTAGGGCCATTCTGTTGTCCCCCTGCCCTGGACAAGCGATCGCACTCATTGATGAACTCTTCAAATTAAATGTGAAGTTTGTCCGTTTTTTTTGTAAAAATAAAAAATGTTATGTTCGAATCTCCCATAATAACCAAAATATTGGAACGAAACTTTTATAAAAGATAAGATCTCCTTGATTCCATTCATACGCAGCAAATCTGAAAAGCTCCCTCTAGTGGCGAGAACTGGTCTTTCCCAAAATCAATCCTGTTCTTCCTCGCGTTAAGGTCTATGCGCTTATCAAATTCAAAAACGATCCATGAAATAGTTCTTGATGAATTGCGCTAACATGAAGGATCCGCGGCTGATGAGGCGGCGATGACGATTCCATAAAATCTCCGACTTTTTCGGGGGATTTGAATACCCCATCAGAATACGTAGCACTGAGCAGAAGATTACCTGTGAGTGTTATGGCACTTTAAAATCAGCGTTGAGCACGAAAGCTTTCACGTTCTAAGTGAACTGAATGCATGAGTGTGCAGCAAAAGGTTTTATATGTGCAGTAAGCTCTACTGGGGGAGCCTCCGACATGCCGGAGTGAACCAATAACCAGTGCCATGCAGCAGATTGGACATCTGTAATCCATCACTTGTCCCGAGTAGAAACCCTTGTTTCAAGCAGACTGAGTCTGAATGAAAGGCAGGGAGTGTTTATCTGCTGCATTATTATCCCCCCCGGGAGGTTATATCCATTCCTTGATTGGTTTCTAAGGATTAAGCAGAAACTACTGGATGAATTTCGACAAACTTGGTATCAGGATGGAGCATGAGCTGAGAAATAGCCTATTAAATCCTGGAGCGGATTGAACTAATGTTGGTGGTGGAACTCATTAACTTTGTGAGCAGTTCAACATTTCCCATAATTACAAAAAAAAAAACTTGTTCACTAATTTCTACAAACTGTGGGGGAGGTTGAAGCATGGCTCAGGCCGAACATCCGTGTGTGGGACTCATTTGTGGGAGGAGCCTGTTTTTATAATGCTGATTTACATCAATCTCAGATGAGAAGCATTTGCTTTCTCCCAGAAAGAGGCCGGGATGTGTCGGAAAAACGAAGTTCATATGAAGACATGCCTTGAGGTCAAACTTTTCAGACTTGCAGTTTTTTCTTTTTTTCTCCAAATTGACTTCAAGGAGAAAAAACAGAAGACAAAAGCGAAAAATTGACACGTTAGAGTTTCTGGCTGACAATTTTCACAAATGCATGGAAGGTTCAGAGTGAACCAGCAGTGTCATTCTCCGCCACTTAAGTCGTTTAGAGAGGGTCTCATCAACCACTGATTGGCCAAGAGGAGATTGCACCAAGCTGCCGTCAATCGTCACTGAGGAGATGATCGGAAAATACCTCCAATCAACTCTCAAGAGGTTAAATGCAGGGAGATCCGAGTGCCAAAGAAGAAGACCTAGTCAGTATCTCCACGCCATGTGGTGCTTTTTTCTGATTTGCACACTTATGTAAGTAAAGATCGCTTGCAAGGGATGCTAGAATTATATTTAGCCCCGCGAAACACTGGCTGCATGTTGGAAACAACACTTAGTTTTTTCATAAGATGCTAATGATGTAGGCTACCCTTACACCCAAGAATGATAGATACACTCGGACAGTTACCTTTAATAAGTTCACAGTCCTGTGCCTGTTATCAGCAGTGATACTGATAAATAAAACAACCAAATTAATAATGTTTACAACCAAAGAAATCTGCAAGAAACAACTTTTTTTTCCCAACTTTTTTCAACTTTTAATTTAAATTAATTTATTTTTAATTTAATTATTTTTAACTTTATTTTATGTTATTTTATTTTTTGGCATGATTGGATTTAATTGCTTCTTTTTTTTTAATTTGAATTCAATTTAATTCAATTGCTTTATTTTGGGGGATTTTCAAAAAATCCTCTTTTCCTTATCTTTTCAAATGCTCAGAGGCCCCTCTGGTGAATTTTGAATAAAACAAAAATGATTTTGAGTCAAGGACTTCATAAGGCGTTTATATAATAAGACTTATTATCTCGTGGCCACAACTTAATCAAATGTTCCCACGAGAAAAAATGTCGTTCCAATGCCGTATTAAGCCGTGGCCAAAAGATAAGTATCTCGCCAGATAATGAGTCGTTCCCTCGTCTTATTAAGTCATTGTAAATATGTTTTTTTCTTCAATGTCACCTCAGGGGTTCATTACCAATGCCCTCAGTTAGAATATCTGTGAATGAAGATTTAAGATGAAGGCACCACCAACATCTTCATCAGGAATTTTCCAACTCAATCAACAGCAGATAACGAGTATGAATAACTGAGGTATCCCGCCGCCGGTGCATTTCACTGAACACAGAAAGAAGTCGTTTAATTGGCCCGTGTTAGATGCATATCTGCCAAAGACTAACACTTGAGAAAATTATTATTAAATCTTCTCTGGGAAAAAAAAAATCATTATTGGAATTTGGATGATGTCTCAACGGCGACACCTGCAGGGAAGCAAGGTGAAAGGCAATCTGTGTGAAGTTGAGCGCACAGGAGGACAGACTTCACTTCCTCCTCTGGAGGCGGGATCTGCTAGATCAAGTTAATGGATTCCAATGTGCTTCTTTTATTCATGCTGATTTGCTATTGGCCAAAACACAGGAAATGAAACTCCACGGGAGGACGTCCTCCCTAACCAATGAACAACCAGAATGTAGTATTGACATGGCATTGGTCTAGTGAGAATCTCCAAATTTCCTCCTCAATTCTCTCATTCAGAGGCGCTAGAGGGTAACATACTGGTAACAGGTAACATACTGGTAACAGGTAACATACTGGCGGTAAAGGAGAGATCAATGCATTGACATCTACTTCCGAATATATATTTAATTCAAGGCCTGGTCCACATATATGTCATTTTTTCAGCTATAGCGGAAGAAAATGGAGGGATGGATGTTTGTCTCTATTTGTTTGTCCTGTGAACCAAATGTCAGTTGGTATAGGCTGCAGAACCACCGAACGTGTCACTGGTATACCAGGCCTGCCCAGTGTCACTTTAGATGGACTTCAGCACCTTCAGGATCCCATGACAGGTCCAGGGTGTACCCGCCCCCCCCCTTTAGCACAATGTCACTCGAGATAGGCTTCAAAAAAAGGCTGAAAGGATACACCATTACAGAAGATAGATGGATGGATGGATGAATGGATGTGCCGTTTGAAGGATGAACAGATGGACTGAACTCGTTCCTACATCGTCTACCTGTTGTGTGGCAGGATGGAGAGATGGCTAGAATAAGAAGGAGAGGGTTGTCTCATTTCAAACCAAACAAAAACAACAGCATCCCCTTAATTTGATTTTAAAGCCTGTCTTTATCTTTAACATCCTCTACATTTGTGAGGGTGATCCACCAGAATAAAAACAAATGAGCTGCTTGGACCCTTGCGCTGAGTTCGGACATACGGTTTTAAGGATTTATTACACTGTTCGACTGCTCTGAAGGCAGCACAGATTACATGAGAAAGTAATTTTTCAGCAGTGTCAAAGTTCCGGCTTCCCTCAGGCGGCGGAGGCAGAGGGAGTGGGTGGTGAATCAGCAATGTTCCAGTAAATGCGTACAGTATTTAATCAGAACACTGTTTTATAATTCATTGCTCAGTAATTATAGAAAATGTTTCTAAGTGAGGAGGCACTACAGAGAGATCCGCATCCTAGAAAAACATCGGTGCCTCGCTCAACCACAGCAGAACTGCTGATGAAACGACTCTGTTATTCTCCGGCGTCGAGCTTCATCAGTATCCAAATGACTTAACTCACCTTAACATACTCTCAGGTCAGAACGGAGCCTTTGCACCAATAAATTGCACACTGCCAATGGTTATATGGAGCATGAAATAGATATTGATCCCTCTCATTTGGTTCTGCATTTTGTCTCCAACAGAGGCGGAACATGTTCACTGAAGCCCGGCCCATTTTTATTTACCGACCTTCTATGGGGGTTTATGGTCGAAGTAAACTTTCCCATCTCTGTTGATGAATTTCTGAAAGTCTGCTTCAAAGTAGGGTTTGCCTCCACCCAGTCCATTCCATCCATTTCCTTTACAGAGCAGCCTTCTAAACTTTTGCTAGAACCGCTTTTAGAACAGGAACAAAAAGTCAATAAAAAAAGAAAACAGCCAGTCCAAACAGAACCACCAGCAGCCCAGCCATAAATCTACTGGTACAACAGTGAGTGTTGGCTGGTAGTCAGGAGAGCCGACAGAATATTTTTCTCTGCTCAAGAAGAAGGTCGGGGAACAGGTTTGTTTGAAAAACAGAAAAATATAGATCTATACCAGTTAAAGCCTTAACATAGAAATACAATCATGTAGTTCAATTTACACATATAAAAAAAAGTAGGTTCATTGTTTTCATTTAATTCCTTAACTTAGTGAGTAAAATATGAACTATTACAGGGAAATATGACATCTAAAAGTTAGATATCCTTCACTTGATTCAAATTTGAACTAAATTGGACCAACAGTTGAAAAATTACAGCCTGAAAACTTTTGGAGATAAAGCTCCCCCTAGTGGCCGACCTTTGCAACTGACCTTTCTCAATATCACTCCAGGTCTTCCTTGCACTAAGGTCTATGATGGACTGAAGTTAAGAAAAAATGATCCATGATATAGGTTTTGGGTCGTTATCCAGACTTCTTGACCACAGGTGAGGGCTGGAACGAAGATAGATCCGGTGAACTGAGAGCTTTGGCTTTCGCTGAATTCACGGCCCGCTGCTTGTTGTTGTCTTGTTAACTGAATGTTCGACTGGAATTGCAACTAACGTGGACATACGCAACCTTTTTTCGGTCCTTTCGGTGTATTTCCGGGACACGTTTTTCAGTCACATTCCAGAATCCTTTAGGAGAGCTTGTTGTCGATGCCGGATTAATCAGCAGAGTCCCTGGAGAAAGTTTTTATGTGGAAATACCAGGGATTGTTATATGCTGTTTTTGATAAGGTTCCAAAACCCAACATTGTTGCTTTCGCATCAGACTTGTCAGACGGAGGCTGACAGGAGTGGCGGTAATCTCTCAGTATTTTCACACATAATTGAGTTGTGTTTTTCAAGGGCACTGCTCAGTCAAGCATCCAGACATTAACTGGGGAAGGATTGGTGTTTTTCCCTGTCCCTGAATATGGAGACAGTTCAGATTTTGAAAGCAGTTCCGCAGGGTTTCTTCACGGGGAAAATTGCGAAAAGAAGCAGCTCGTTTGAAAAGTTTTATTCAAAGGAAATTGTATGAATAAAATAAAATGAGAGACTTTTTTTTTCCTGATGCGTACCAAGCGCTGGTTATTTTTTCCTCCTTACTTAGGAGCATAGAGACTTTCCATGTCCCGTTCCGACAGGCTGTTCACGCTCATTGTTATCATCCTGCATTCGCTGCAGATGGCGGGAGGACAATGCTTCTTGACCCAGTTGGACCAAATTGCTGCTCCGCTGGCATTTAAAATCACAGCCCTCATTGTTGAAGGAGCTGACGTAGCTGCATCACTAAGTGGTCCAAACAGCCTTTTCTGTTTCAATAAGGAGCAGCTCCTCCACTGTTGTGAAAGGAAACCAGCTTAACCTTGAACACCTGCATGTCTGCGGCACATTATGATTACATTTATAATAGAACGCAATTAGAGAGAGAAGCTGAGCTATTTTAATCTTTCTTACTGAGGAATACTTATATGTTGTATCTCTCATAGCTGCCAATCTCATTCAATCACTTAAGTGTTCCCGTAACATAAATCTGTGCTTCCCTTACCTCCTAAACATTGGCTGTGTCCAGATAATTATGTCATCTCTGCTACTACTAATACTAGGAGGTCTAAAATGAAACAAAATGTATCCCAATATATTGCAGTAACAGTCTGAGTCTTTATATTTAGATGTGGAGGACAGGAATCAGGAGGTTAATGATCAAGTTACGTATTTATTTTCATGCACAGCGACAGTGGACGCAGTTATTCAACTCCTGCGTGCATCAAAGATTCTCATATTCTCAGGGTTATGATTAGAATGGCCTCCATCATTCATGCTTCATTCATTATCATCCATAAAAGCAGTCGAATGAGAGAGAAATGTAATATTTCATCATGTCTCCACTACATTTTACACTGTTTGGTGATGGTATCATCGTTCTGGTCTGAGCAGGGGGGGGTCTTATCCTCTGAATGCGGGGCTGGGGCGGCGGGGAGCAGCAGGTATGTGGACTTCACAGCTAACCAAGTATATCCATGCTTACACGTTCTGATCGTTCAATTACCTGGTGCACTCCACCGCCCCTCCCCATCTCCCACCTCTGACCATGGGATTCCTCTCTGCTGGAAGAAACCTGTCTGCTAACGGGCGCCCACTCCGACCAGCTTAACCTTGACATTATTATTGGCTTGAGGTGCAGTAGGAGTGATAGAAAACCGAAACAGCAAAGTCACAATTCAGATTAAAAAAAATGGAAAAGGGTTGCCCAGTTTGAGTGTAGTTTGTAGTTGAGAAAATGATTCATCAGCACATGGTTCCCCAAAATGCTGTAGTATGCATGCCAGGCCAGTAGAGGGCAGTCTAACTTTTTAACACTCGAAATATCACCACGTGCGCTCGTACAAACTAGAGAGTTTGTCATTGTCTTTGTTGTAGACCTTTTCTGTGCCTGTCAGGGCTATAAGGCAACAATTAAACATGAGAACTTTACAGCGACGATCCTTAAAGTTACCAACGAAACCTATTTCAATGAATAAGAGCTGAATTGAGTTTAAATTAAACCGTATTTTTTTTATGAATAAAAAAAAGAAATGCTTGCAGAAATATTCCGCCTGATTCAATTTGGAAACTTTCACTTCCATCAGATACACAACGTTTCTCTCAGAGGACAGTTCATTAAAAATGGAGGCCTGAGATATTCTTTGGATGGTGAAAAGGCTTTTTCTTGAAAATCCTGAGCAGAGGGAATATTTTTGAGATTGCAATTATATCCCATTTTTATTATTTTATTTATTTTTCTCCATCTTTAGTATTGGAAAAATAAAAGCCATCTTATGCATATTTCTTCTCTTATCTCTATTGTATTTGTTTACATGTTTGGTATTAAAATATACTCCCCAAGTATGTCATCCTCACCAGCATCACCATGTTTTTAAGCAACAACAAAGTCCGAAATTATAACATTATTGGATTATGAACTGTTGTAATTCAAAGGAAATAGTCAATTCTGATTAGATTAGCTCAATGTTTTTGCTAAAGCGTGAAACTTTTTGACCCTTATGAGACTTTTTTTTGGTTGAGCCAAGTGTCATGATTCTGTTTAGTAAGCCATCTCATGCTTTAAATATGCAATCAAAAATCTTACTTATAAAATAGGACTTTCTCAAGAGTCATGTTTAATGCCTCCTCCTCAGTGGCCCCTTTGATGTTTGATGTGTGGTGTCCTCCACGGCTCCATCCTTGGCCCCTTACTTAGCATACACAAGCTGCCACTGGGTCACATTATAAACCGGCTCAGTCAGATTTTTCAATAAGAAGTAGAGACTCAAACTCAAAACAGTTGAGCAGGACATTAAAGCGTTAAAGGGATCGGAAAATAATGAAAACGTTACGTTAATGTTATGGTAATAGGATCACAACCTAATACATATTTTAGATGTATTTATAAAGTAACCCTACTACCCTTGTCTCCGTCTGTGAGCTCTCTTATTTCTACAGCAGATTTAATGTGCCGTCTGGTTTGAGGACCTGCAGCAGTGACGCATGAGGAGCAAGGCCGGTCCAGGACCTTCATTTGCAGCCTCGTCATGCCCTCAGAGCCGCCGGCAGGCACTCTGGTAAGTCACAGCGGATCTTATGGTTGAATAGGATCTGGCACAGAGGTACCATTTCATTCTGTTTGTGTTTTGTTTTTAATCTACCGTTACTATAGAAACACTGAGGGGAATTGTGCCTCGTTCTCCACGCAGCTCATGGAGGTGTGATAGAGTGACTGAACCAGGAGGGGTGTTAAATGAGTTCTACACCGTCACGCAGGCATCAGACAGCAGGTTACATCCAGATCTGTCCAGAATCATGTCACATATGTAGGGAGGATTTTACAGGAATTGAATTATACGTGATAAACCTGTAAAAAAAAAAAAAAAAGAAGTGATCCAGGGAATTATTTCCAGGTCAGAGGAGTTTCTGAGAGCTTAGAGCAACAACAATCACTCTAAGCTCAACATCCTGCAGACCGTTGAGCCTGTGGCAGACTGCTGTTTGGGTCGATGCTAGTATCGGACCAGTGCAGTTGTTATTTTCACACCCAGTACCCACATTGTTTACGCTGCAATAACCCAGAGGTGAACATCACTGAGGTTTTCTTTTACAATATTTTAACACAAATAGTGTTGAAGTGGATCTCATCGGTGTTAATCCAAGCCTGCAGAGGTGACATTAAGCTCCACCCACATGACAAACGAAGGTGGGGAAAGTCGTGCTGAGTGACGGATTTCAGAGACAGACTGTTCATCCTGCACCCGCACTGCAGAAAATAAATGTGGTCCAAATCGGATTAATTTGCTGATACGTGTTAGCAAGGTTTTTTTTTCATGACAGCCTGACGGCGTCACGAAGGTTCAGGGCCGCTCAGCAAGAAGGTTCAGGGTTCAAATCCACCTCTGGCCTTTGGGCCTCTCTGTGTGGAATCCATGGTAATGCTCGTTTGTCCATAAATAGTTATATCCCCCAAAAAATCTGGGATATTAAGGAACCCTCATCACCGCCGCAAATCCTTCACGTTAACATGAAACTCAAAAAGACCTCAGTGCGAGGAAGAATTGGATTGATTTCTGGAAAGGATGGTTGCATATTTCAGTCACTAGGAGGAGCTCTATCTCCAAATGTTTTCAGAGGATACATTTCTCAACTGTTGGTCCCATTTATTCCAAATTTGGGTCACATGAATCAACTTGAGGAGATCTATGTTGTTTAAGTCATATTTTACTCCAATAGTTCATATTTTACTCACAAGGGAGAGCTTTAACCCAGAAATCTGTTTTTAAAACATAACTTCAGAACTGTTGGTCCAATTTAGTCCTTTTTTTTTTTTGGTTACAACCTGCCTTAGTGGTCTAAGAATGGATAACGTGTGAAGCAGCGCCAGGGTCATGTGCGCCCCAGACTTACTGTAGCTTGTAGGGAGTGAAGGCTAGACCGTGTTGTCCGATCCAACAGAAGAGCTACGGAAGCACAAATGTCTGAAAACGCAGCTGCCGGTTCCGATAGAATGGTTTTCAGAACCCGCACTCACATCACAGAGTAATTTTAATGACAAAGGGGGATTTACATAATATTAAGCTGGTGGTTTTAATGTTATGGCAAATCTGTGTATTTAAATGATGATGAATGTTTTTATAAATCCTGCCGTATCTGTGGGTCTGAGTGAACGGGAATAGTTCCCTTCTGACTGAGGATGCTCCACTGCTATCCTTCATTCTAGTCCCCCACATTTCCAGCTGATGTTTAATCATCCGTTTGAGCCCTGCACCAGGTGAGCACAAACACATTTATTGTCAAGGCTCTCAATTCACAGGTTAAAGAAAAGATTGATGCTGGTAGAAGTCAGAACAAAGTGGTTTAAATCCTGCTTTTGTTGCACAGACCTGAACTGGGACCAAAAACACTTCTTGTGCTTTTCTTCACCCTTGTATTTCACACAGTGTCTGCAGCCTTGGCCTGGAACAAAGGAAATTGTTAGTGCATGAACACACACACACACCCACACACGCACACACACACACACACACACACACACACACGCACACACTCACTAACGCACACACAGACACTAACACGCACAGAAACACGCACTCCTAAACACAGACACACACCAGCAAGCCTTAAAGACAGAACAGGTTTCACAGAGGGTGGACCGCCATCTAGTGGCAGAACTGATTCTGCACATTCAGTCTGATGAGACGGTGGTGAAACGGCCTGATGAACAAAACCCACAGGGAATAGAATAGAATAGAGTAGAGACGGGTAGAGTAGAGTGGGTGTAGAGTAGCATAGACTAGCTAAGAGTAGAATAGAATAGAATAGAATATTCAAAGTTTATTTAAAGAAAAAATAACCCAGATTAGTTTGAAAAACTTGTGCAACATGGCAAAAATTGTAATAACAGTGAGCCTCTAAAACTCATTTTTTATAATAATTCCACCTTTATTCCGAGTGTAACATCATAAAACTGTTTGATTTGTTTTTTAACACAACGTGCTTCTACTCGTATTACTGCACTACAAAACATACTGACTAAACAATAGTAATGAATACTGGGTAAACAAATTTCTCATTCCAAGCATTTCTTTGTCAAACAAATGAAGTCCAACTAAGTTCTTCCTTGTTCTCTCTACCAAAATTACCCTTTTAAAAAATGAGATGCAAAAAAAATTCCATAAAACCTTAAAATAAAAGATATTATGTAATATATTTTGTTGACCTCGGAACCATTCTTGGCTCCATTTCATGGAGTGTTTCAGATCATTGTGGAAGACTTGCTACCCTCCCAAACAGCTTGTGTTGGTTTAAGGCTCCATCTGATGTGCACTTCTTCATTTTGAGCGCTAAGAAAACATTCCCATGATTGTTTGACACGACCTTCAGGATCTATATAATAATAATAATAATAATACATTTAATTTATAATGCACTTTACATTTGGATCAAATCTCAAAGTGCTAAAATGCTAAAGTGCTAAAGTGCTTAAGTGCATATATGTACCGTAGAACTTGAATTCACGTCGTAATAACCCTGAAAAGTCGAGGACGTTATGGAGTCCGCCCCCGTAGATCCTTCATGTTGACGTGATCAACTCAAAAGCTGTTTCATTATCATTTTCAAATAATATATCCTTATAGACCTTAGCGTGAGGAAGAACTGGATTGATTTGGGGTAAGATTGGTTGTATATTTGCGACGCTAAGCTGATTCCACTCCAAAAGTTTTGGGCCCACTGTTCACGTATTAATATACCTTTGCTGTTGGGGACGACCGCATAGGTCTAGTTTGGGTCCGATCATCCATAACATTATGACCCCTGACGTCAGGACGACGACCCTAAGACGAATGACATTGATGGTTTTGTTGCGATGACGAAACAACAATACCTGTTCGACCTCTTTCTGGTTCGGCTGTTTCTTCAGAGGGAAACCTCCAGACGGAGACTCAGACGACATGACCACTAGCATTTCAAGCTTGATCTAATGGCAAATCTCAAACGATGTGCTAGAAATGTAAATCCAAGGTGCTAATGAGAGGAGGGACATTCCAACCATAACTGGTTGAAAGTTGAATTAGAGTAAACGGAAATGAAAGATTCTGATTGCAGACCGTTTTCTTTAAAGTCAGTGATTATAGTGACATCTTTTTTAAACTTTTAGGGGATGTTGTCATTATTTAAATTGCCTGACTGGGACGAATCTAAGGAAACTTGTTGGCAGGGGAGACTCTTCCATAAATGATTAAATACACGGGTGGATTTGTCATTTTCAATTAAAGATTATGAAGAAATCTGAACAAGTTGTCTGATATCCATCTTACCAGACTGTTTTCCTTTTAAAGCTACTTAATCCTAAATAGTCTTAATGACTACTGTGTGGAAGTCTGAGTGTCTTATTTCTGGCGTTTTGAATAGCAGAATTTTGTGTTTCCTTTGATGACAGAAACGAGTGGATGGATCGATATACAGGCCGTTGGTCGTTTGTCAGGAGACAATTTAGGGCTCTGTTACATTTATCATATCGGCACATGTCATCTCGCTTTCTTTCTCTCGGCAAAACAATGTCATTCCAGAAATACAACAACATTCATCTCAGTCAGGATTACTTCCTTTCAGATCCATGCGCTGTTCTGCGTCAGGAGTCATTGTATCACGGCCTGATGTCAGGATGATGGCATGAGCATCGGATGATAGGTTATAATCTATTTAGCCTCTCCATAAAAACTGATTACTAGGCCTATAGCTTATATCCCCGAAAGCCCCTAATCCCCTGCATTCTACAAGTAATCCTCATGATTGGCATTGAAGTTACAACCAAGAAACAGTTTTTTGTAAAAGTCCTCCCCATAGCAAGTAAAATAAGAACTGTTAGAGTCCAATATGATATATACATGATAGATCTCCCTGAGTTCATCATATTAACCAAATTTGGACCAAATCGGACCAATGTTTGAGACATTATGGCCAGAAAAACAGTTGGAGATAAAGCTCCCCCTAATGGCAGAAATATGCAACCAACCTTCCTTGAAATCAATCCAATTCTTCCTCGCACTAGGGTCTATGATGTTACAAAATTTGAAAAGGATTTTGGGGCTGTAATTATAGAGGTATTTGCGGGTAAATGATGTCAGTATATCTTGATTTGCTGCATTTTAACAACTTTCTTGCTTTTGTTGTTTTTTTTATTCCCTTAGTTTTAATGTTCATGGTGGCCCGTCAGCTGTTAGACGGTATCGTTGGTTTAAAGATTCATTCGTCAGGTACGGTGTTTTGCTCAATACGAGATCATTTCATTGTATTTTTAAGTATTTGGCTTCTCTCTTGTATTGATGTTTTTGCAGTGTAGAAATGGGCGCGGCTCTCGTCATCATAATGTCATGGAATGTGGAGCGGCAGCTCTCCTTAAAAAAGCTTTGGTGGTTTTTACTTCTTGAAAGGAACGTCGTGTGAGTGGTCTTACTCTTGGGGAAACAATCTCATTCATCTGGTGGGATATTATGAACACCATTGTTGTACAGTTTTCATTTCAGACAAAGAATAAAACTAACTTCTCAGTCCCTTTATTAGTGATCGGTCACATCCAGAGAATAAATTAGAAGACAGATTGATGTTTTATTTATCCTGAGGTTTCAGTTAAATTGGTATTTATCCCTTTTAATTATTATTTGAGTCGTCACGTTAATGCAATAACACAAAAATACTATGTCATGGTTCATTTTTTAAATTTTAAGCCCACATAGACCTCAGTGTGAAGACGAACTGGATGGACCTTGGGAAAGGTCCAATTCAATATTCTGCCACAAGGGGGAGCTTTATCTGTAAATGTTTTAGGGCCATCATTTCTGTTGGTCTGATTTAATCCACATTTGGTGCATATGAAGCGACTCAAGGAGATCAGTCTTGCATGTATGATATGATTTTACTGTAATAGTTGACAAAAATACTGTTTTTCTGACATAAATTCACATTTAATGGAGGTACATTTAAATTAAGACATTGGCATGAATTGTTTTAACTCTCACAAAATAATAACACCAGAATTCTCATACCTCTACCAAAACAGACTAATCAAACAAACGTCCCACTATATTAAAGGGGCCCACTAGGTTTGGTGGAAATCGGGTCCGTAGATTTTGTATAATTAGGGGAAATTGTGGAAAATGCAAAAAAAAAAAAAAAAAAACAACAAACAAAAAAATCTTGGCTCCATGTCTTTGTTGGGAACCACATCAAAAATGTGATGGGTTCTTTCCAGTCCTGTGTGCCATCCAACCTCAAAACCTGCCAAGCTGTGTTTGTATAATCCTGCAGGCAAACAAAAGGTTCAAAGATGCATAAAAGGGAGTTTTTATTATGCCTGTTAATGGAAATGATTGCTAGTCCTTCCTACACAACTCTTTTCTTTGAAGAGAAAGAGTTGTGGATCAGAACCGCATTATTTTGTCACTTTAACCTTCTTCCCGTCTATCATGTGACTTCTGTCCTTCCCTGGTCAAAATCGTTTTTAAAATGGAAGGAAGAGCAGAAATTATGAATATTCATGTGACTGAGATGAAGACTGGAGGAAATACATGTAGTTAGACAATCACAGAGTTTTACGCGTAAAAAGTTCCTCAAAGCGAAGACTTTACCCAGATGTGAGAGACGTCCACAGTGTGAGATGATTAGATAGAGCGATAGAAAGAATGATAGAGCGATAGAAAGAATGATAGAGCGATAGAAAGAATGATAGAGCAATAGAAAGAATGATAGAGCGAAGGATAGAACAACGATAGAACAAACGATAGAGCGAACGATAGAAGGATAGAACAACGATAGAACAAACGATAGATAAAACGATAGGTAGATAGACAGATAGAAAGAACAATACATAGAATGATAAAACAAACGATAGAAGATATATAGAACGATAAACAATGAATCAAATACCCACTTTTCTTGTAAACAGAAATAATCAACAGAAAACAAACCAAATAGAAGATCATGTGGTTTTATTGAATGAAACACAATTATGAAATCTTCAACCGAGAGCAGAAATCCTCGGTATGTCTTTAAAAAGTGTTTGTATTTAATGCTCAAAAGCAGACTAAAGGATAAGCTGCTGTTTGCAAAGTATTCAGATCCCCTGTCACCAGTACACACACGATTATCAAAAAACTCCTGTGCCATTAGAAGTCCTACATTCAAAATCTTTGAGTAAAAGTATTACTGTATCGTCAGCTTCAATGCACTTCAATGACGTAAGTAAAAGTACTCCTTGTGCGGAAGAACGTTTCCACTCAGTGCTTTTATAAAGGATGTTTGGGGATTAATGCATTCATGAGAATCATTTGAGATTTGATCCAAATGTAAAGTGCATTATAAATTAAATGTATTATTATTATTATTATGTCTATGCTTGTGTTGCATTTCCCTGCTGTAGATGCGGACCGTTGAGGTAATCAAACTACTTTGTATTGATGTTGAGTAGTCTTATCAATGAAATCGTCGTAGAAATCTGTGTAACGTTATGGTCGTGTGAGAACGTCTAAAAAGCAAACTTTTCAAGCGATCAGTCGGTTTCAGCTTCGTCGAATATATTTTTTATATATTTGTTGAAGCTGAAAGCATCATTTGAAAAGTAATTAAAGCTGACTGAGAAATCCCATGAATTAGAAAGAACATCATTTTCCTCTGAGATCTGGTGGAGTAAAAAAATAAATCGACACAATCAGATAGAACGCAGATTTGGCGACGGTACTTCAGCAAATGTGCTTTGTTCCTGATCCACACTGAAAAAAGACGATGGACTGACCGAGCTCAGTACACGTTTGCCTTCTCCGGGGCAACGCCGTCCAAAGGCATCTGTGTGAGAGAGAGCGAGAGAGAGAGAGAGAGAACTACTTGAGCATGTGTTTATTTTATCAAGTGAGAGATTTTTTGATATTTTAGACATTTTAACGGTGCCTGACTTTGATCATCATTTTCTCCTGCAGACCTTGTCTCATCCCCAGGTCCTGCAACTGGGCTGGATGCTGGCGTTCTGTGGGCCACAGACACACACAGATGTCTCTCCACAACAATACAATACAGTTACGTCGGTCTGGAAGCTAATCAACCATCATGTAGAGGGGGACCATGATGATGATGATGATGATCATGACATAAGTTAGGTACGTCCATGAGATACAGTATATATGTTAATCGGGTAAATAGGGCTCTCAGTCTCAATATTTCTAGAAAAAGAAAGTTTCCTTACGATTCTTTCTCCACAGGTGTCTTCCCAGTGTGGCTATGACCAGGAGGACCAGCAAACAGGAGCACACCATTAAAGCCTGGTCCATGGGCCTGAATCACAAACACGCCGCCATTAAAAACACTCGTACGCAAGAATGATCATTGTCTTCCACAACTGAGCTCAACTCTTTCAAAGAGGAACACACTCATCAGCCGTAACATCATAACCACCGGTCTAATATAGTTTAGTTCCCGCCCTTTTTGATGGCAAAACAGATGTGAGGCCATGAGTCGAGGACATCCCTCGGATGCTGGATTGGACTTGGACTCTGGGGAATCTGGAGGCCAAGTCAACGCCTTGAACACATTGTTGCGTGCCTGAAAACCCTTCACTGCCACGAGGGAATACAGCGTCTGCATGTGGTTAGCAACAATGTTTAGGTAAGCATTAAAGGTGTCCTTCTTCCCATAGTGCATCCTGGTGCCATCTCTTCCCCAGGTAAGCAACACGGACGCACCCGACCATCCAATGATTTGATACGGTGATTATGAAAGCATGATTCCTCGGTTCCGGGCCAACTTCTTCCATCGCTCCCTGGTCCAGTTCTGGTGCTGAAGTAGCCATTGTGTGTTGTAAACCTTTCTATTCTTTTTTTGGATCCTTTTCAAATTTTATATCCACATAGACTTTAGTGCAAGCAAGAACTGGACTGATTTTGAGAAAGAGCAATTGTATATTTATGCCACTAGGGGGAGCTTTTTTGCAAAAAGTTTTCGGACCATTATTTCCCAACTGAGGGTCGGAATTAGTCCAAATTTGGTGCACACTCTAATCGTTCATATATTACCCACAAGGGGGAGCTGTTTTAACAAAAAACTTTGTCTTTTAGTCTGACAATAAAACATCCCAGTTCTCTCTCACCATTGGCTGCTCCGGGACAGGATGGGTTTGGGCGGAGGCAGAGGAACGTCAGACGGGACTGATGTGAGTGGATTGGCAGCAAACGCTGGGGATAGAGACAGACAGAGCTGAGAGATGACAGGCTACGATAAGCAAAGCAGCGTTTGGGTCAGCGCCTGCAGAGTTCATCAGATCGATGTTCCGGATGAGTGACTCGGCATAATCAATAACCAGTTCAGCTGCAGACCCAACAGCCACTGCCATCTGACGCAAACGCATTTTGATCGTTGCAGCTGCACGTCTTTATTTCAGCGGTGGGAACCGGCTAGAGTGGATGAAACATTCCATACCAACAAAGAGAGATTGAAACAGTCGCCAGTCGAGTCTCATTCAATGACAATGACAAAACTAGTGGACCTCTCCTGATAGGGAGCCCCCTGGTGGCACAAACGGGCAACACTGGGGTTATTTTCCTTTCCTCATTACACTGAACAGAATTTATTGAATTCACCATAAAATGACATAAAATTGTTTGACCAATCATTTTTTCAATTACTGCAACACAAAAAATCTGTTACGAAACAGTCCGAGATGAAATTTTGTATTCCATGAAAAATAGCCCATTTTAATTGGATTAGCTCAACCTTTTGGTGAAGGATGAACTAATTTCACCTTCATTTAACTTTTTTTTCCCGCCGGTTTAACTCGCCGCGGTCTGACTGCGCTCCGTTCCACTTTTAGAAGATGTTTTACGCCATGAAATAGAAATAAATGTCACATTAGCAGCTGAATTTGTGCTCGATTTAACAGATTGAAATGCAGGAGAAAAAGGGAAAGACCAAAGAGGAGATTTTCTGGATGTGGTGAGAGAGGACATGCAGTTGGTTGGTGTAACAGAGGTAGGTGTAGAAGAAAGGGCAAGATGATGAAACAGATGATCCGCTGTGGCTGGCTACCCCTGAGGAAGAAGAAGGAGAAAAAAAGGAACAAGAACAAGAAGAAGACCATGAAGAAGAAAAACTAGAACTAGAACAGGAACAGCTGGTGCTGATAAACAACTACAGGATTTCGTATAAACAAAGTTTGTCAACTTTCCCCCCAACTTTCATATAAGAAATGCAGATCAGAGTGCTTTACAACAGAGTTAAATGAAAGCATCGTCATTATTATTATTACTATCAATAGTAGTATAAGCAGATTTTTTGAGCAGGATTTCTTTTTTTATTTGGAGTGGTAACGTTTGACTCAAGGTGCGATTCATCAGATTTTATTGGAGTTCCTGACCGTCTTCTGGATCCAGTATTTTATGTCGGGGCTCTTGAACATTGTTCGCTAGAGGCGGTTAGACGTTTTTTTGCTTCTACCTCCGTGGTAAATGTTTGAGCACGCATCAAAGTTGGAACTGGATCTAAGTAAGATCCTACATCTGGTTTATGTTGGGTTTTTTTCATTTAGATTAGTTTTCACCAGCCTCTAAATCTACCGACAACTCCAGCAGACTCTCCGAGTATCCCTCAAATACACTGGAGCGGCTTCCACTTCAGCATCTCTGTTCAGCCCACTGAGCAGTAACAAAGTAACAAATGAAGCAATGGCCACATCTTGACGTCATTACTCCAAAAAGCATGTTACTTTATTTAATTTTTATTTCCATTTTTATTGCTACGAATAACTTAACATCAACAAAATGTCACCACCTTTAGGATATGCCAAGATTTCCCCTTCTGGGTAGAATTTCATGCAAAAATGGACGGATATGCATTTCTGACAAAGAGAAAACAAATAAACAGACAAACAAACAAAGAGAAAACAGACAAACACACAGGAGTGGCGGCGGTAACAAATGCCAGTGTTGGTTTTCTTGTTCCCTCATTCAGCTCTAAATCATCAAATATGATCAACTTGCGACGTATGATTGACATTTTCTTCATTCGGAGGGCAAACCTACTCGTGGTTTCAGGGGCGCGTCGGGGCGTGACCAGTACTTGCACGGAAATCTTCTGCGATCCTGCTAGGCACCAGAACCAGGCGGCATCAGTCGGCTGCAGCTCCTTTAAGGTGACAGTGAACGTCCTATTTCTGTCATCTCTGAGGCCCACCCAAGTGTCTTCGTAGCCCCCTTCAGCATCCGTCTGCAGACAGGAGCTCCAGTTTCCCATCCGACACCATTTCTTCTCGCTGTCCCTGTTGGCGACAGACGGACGCATGAGAACGGTCTGACGGGAGAATAAAACCGCTGGAATACGATGAAGGTGACGGGTACCTGAGTCCGTCACTGTAGAGGCATTGGATGGAGAGGCTGCTCCCTTCCTCTCCTCTCACTTGGTTGCTCACCACTGACATACCTGCAGGAGAGGAATTATGGTCTGTTCAGCCCTCAGACGAAGCAAATTTTCATCTTTTTTTTTTTTGAATTCCAGTCATTTGAGGTTATTTGCATCACTTTCGCCCAAGATGACCCCATGAATATTTCTCCCACCACGTCCGAAACATCTGGAGAACCAGAGTGAATTTAATTATTTCATTCAGCTCTCAAGAAAATCTACTGACCTTTGAATTATTTATTATTATATTAACTTCTAGTAAAATTATGTTCGGCCAGCAAACGACATGGAGTTGGGAGAATTGGATTTCTCTATTTAGTCAGAAGGATGTTAAATAGCCGTTTACTAATTAGGAGGCAGAGACGACACAAGCATTTTAATCCGAATTAAGTTTCATTTAAGACATATTTTTTTAATGTTTTACCTTATAACTATAATTATGAAAGAAAAAAAAAGAGAAGTTTTTAAGCTTTTCATATTTTCCTTTTTAAGAAGCTGGAGAGATGCAACAGATTACACTATAAAATACACTATAAATAACAATTACTTCACAGGTAACACACTATTAAATAAAGGATTATTGAGTCTATAACTTAATCTCAAAATATTTTTTTAATTGTGTCATCAGTGGAAGTTTCTTTTTAAATCACCAACAATTATCTTTTTACAGTGTGTAACATCTGTTTTAAAATGCCGAAAGAACAAAATAATTTCAGATTTTTCCACCAATAAAAAAAGAAATATGTATTTATCGCAGTAAAACTACGTTTTTTTTTGTTGTTTTTTTATTTAAATTCTAAAGAATTTCCAAAGCTGGAATTTAACTTTTTGATGCTTTTGAGGTCATGATCATGCGCTGTGGGAAAAAAAAGAAAATTGTTGATGAACTTTTAAATTCAAACTCTCAAAACCCTCCCTCTCGCCCAAAGTCAGCTGAGATTAGGTCCAGACCCCTTACCCCCGTGCCTTAAACTCACAGAATAACTTAGCCCTAAGGGGGGGATTATTCTTGTCTATGTAAAATGTGTGGATATGACAATGATAAAACTAGTGGACCTCTCCTGATAGGGAGCCCCCTGGTGGCACAAAGGGGCAACACTGGGGTTATTTTCCTTTCCTTATTACACTGAACAGAATTTACTGAATTCACCATAAAATGACATAAAATTGTTTGACCAATCATTTTTTCAATTACTGCAACACAAAAAATCTGTTACGAAACATTCCGGGATGAAATTTTGTATTCCATGAAAAATAGCCCATTTTAATTGGATTAGCTCAACCTTTTGGTGAAGGATGAACTAATTTCACCTTCATTTAACTTTATTTTGTTCTTGTACCAAGTTGCATAATTCCGTTTAGTATGACCTCGCAAAAAAACCAAGACTTTCTTAATAACCATAGTTAATCCCTATTCCTCGGTGGCCCTGTATGCCTTTGGTGTCGCCCAGGGCTCCATCCTGGGCCCCTTACTCTTTAACGTATACATGCTGCGCCTAGGTCGTATTATAAACAGGTCCAGTCACATTTTCTAATAAGAAAAAGAATCAAAATGAACAGTTGAACAGGACATTTAAGGGTTAAATGTATTTTTGGGGGGTGAAAGGGTTTATCGCTCACCATGAATGACATTGATGTAAGTGTATGTGCCAATATCCGCTGTCCACCCACTGCCAACCTCCAGGCCACACATGTACCACCCAGTGTTCTCCACCTTCAGGTTGTTCATGGTCACGGTGAACACCTGCTGGACCGGGTCATCCCGAATGCTCACTTTGTCTGCGTTTGCTGGGCAGTTATCATCAGTTCTTGCTAAGCTGGAGCAGAACTCCCTCATGCGGCCCTGACACCAGTACTTCACGTATCCGGCATACTCAGGCTCGTACGGACACGCGACGGTGACGGACTGACCCTCCAGGAGAGTCAGCTCTCTGGAGGTGGTCACCATGCAGAGGATGTCTGAGGGGAAGAGCAGATGTTAGAATGTTGGAGCCTCAATTTGCAGAACATGACACAAATAGTAGCAAAGAGAAGTGCCCTGTCAGTTTCTGCTTTCAGTTTCATTTTCAGCAAAACGCATCTCTCACTGCCAAAGTACAACAGCTTGGTGGGTTTCATAAAATACACAAAAACCTCCGGCAGAAAATGTTAAATCTGTCTCCAACAAGTGATTCAAACAGAAGAGGAATGAAATATTAAAGAATGCAGAAGCACTTTGTTCTAAAAAAAAAATTTAAAAAAAAACACTTAAGAGATACGGTAGTGATCCTCCAAATAACTCCATTCTTTATCAGTTCTTTTAGAGTATTAGTAACAAGAAGACTTCGCAGTAATTACCTGGGATCCAGACTAACAGGCTGGCGGCAAGTATAAAGAGCTTCGGCATGTTGTTGAGTCTCAGATTCACCGTGTGGAATCTATTCCCACTGATAAATTCCCACTCCTGGGTCTGCGTTTTCCCTCAGTCATGTGACCCTGCGTTGGGTCCAGATGTTCCTCATGTTAACCATGTAGGTGCCTGCAAGAAATGAACAGTGAGTAGAGTTTAACTGCGATGAAATACCAGATCTAAGTCTACGTCTAAACTTTTTTCTAATACCTCCTGTAAATAGTTCAGATCACCCATCACAAAAGTGATCAAAACAACAACAATAATACTTTTATTCCAGAGGATTGATCTACATTCTAACTTTTTAAGTGTTTGGTTTGTTTGTTTGTCCTGCACGGCGGTTTGGTTGAGCTCATTCTGAGTCATTATTTTTTACTGAAAAATGGGACTGAACCTTTTTATGATCTGGCCCAGTGGAAAAATGCATATGGTTAGGAGTAAGGGGCGATGGTCAGGTCCCTGAGGGACACCACATTCCAAAAAAAGGCCACAGATGAGGAGGCATTAACCATGGATTTTGACTAAGTAAGAATTTGTGGGGTTTTGCATATTAAAGTATCTGAGGAATAACTAAAAAATATTTATGTAACTTGATAGAACCAAAAATGAAAAAATTTGAAATATTGATTTTGATTGACATAATCAGTTATATCTGATTTTAAATTTTTTTTTTTTTTTTTTTTACTGTTTGATAGGGGAGAAAAGAAAAAGAATGGAAGAATACAATGTTATAAATTGACAATAGCAACAAAAAAAAACAAAGACATATAAACCTGTGTATATATAAACATGCATAAATACACATACAATAAATAGAGATAAATAAGGTATAACAACCTGCTGCTGTGAATACATTTAAGTTTATTTAATCATGGAGGATGGAACAGGAAAAGATTTACTTACTAACAAGTAAGTAAATGCATTAATAGGAAATCAATTAACTAAAAAATGGCAT
This sequence comes from Lophius piscatorius, assembly GCA_009660295.1. Classification (NCBI taxonomy): domain Eukaryota; kingdom Metazoa; phylum Chordata; class Actinopteri; order Lophiiformes; family Lophiidae; genus Lophius; species Lophius piscatorius. Next base: position 15,494 of record VRLP01005182.1, on the reverse strand, counting down.
GAGGATAAATAAACAGAGAGAACGACGTCATACAGGACTTTACTTTTTCAATAGCGCTAGCCACCGTTAGCAGTAAGACGCTAGTACGATGTGGAACAAATGGTCATTTTTAATCTTACTTGTAAGCTTTAACCTATAGTCTTGCAGAAAAAATAGGAAATAACTAAATATATCATCATGTGACAGGGTAACGGATGCAGCTGTTGTTTTGTCACATGAGTGCCAGCACAGATACCCACAATGCACCTGGATTGGGAGCGTTAAAATTAGAGCTTTTTAAGGAAACTATCATACAAAAGCAATTCCTTTTTGATTCCTGTCGGAGATCAGCAAATATAACATATCATATGTACATTAAAGTCTTACTGCTTCTACCATCAACACGACATCCTGGTCGTAAGAATTATAATTTAGAAAATGAACAAAAGGCCGTACTTGAATGTATTTTTATTTTCTTCAAATTCATAAGCCTGATTGTGAAAGCAAATGAATTCAAATGAGAACACTTAGCCTTAAAAGTGTTCTAAAAAAAAAAAGGGACGTTAGGAAATCTGGGAATTTCTTTACTGAATGTTTGTAATGTGGATGTTAGATAAACAACATCCACATAAATGTGCAAAAATTTAGGAGGCAATGTTTTTTTGCATTAAATTTTAATCTTTTATATCTTGAGGTTCTGTCTTTCATTCACATGTCAACGGCACCTTCAGAGTCTGATCAGGCAGCCTTTGACATCAGGTCTTTTAAAAAAGAAGGAAAAAAAACCCTGTTACATTTTCAGCTTAAGTGGCAAATCTCAATTCCTGTGAAAACTGCGTCCACACGTTCCCACGCCGCGCCAGCTATTAGGTTTTCAGCGCAAAAGCCACATAGGGACATAAAATCAACCTATCTTACTTGTACCCAGAAGTGTGGTGTTTCTCTGCTGTGTTGATTTTGAAAAGTAATACCGCCAACTACTGGCCTGGAGGATCATTCTCACCAATTTCACCAATAAATGCTGAACGCAAAGCAAAAAAAAAATAATCACTTTTTGCCAAAATCATTGTCATGTAAATGAAGCCTACGTAATTATTATTATCTTGCGTTGTCCCACAACAACAAGCAGATAAAAGCAGTTTAAAAATGGCGCCATAGTGACAACAGTTTAATCGCGGAGTCAGGGTTAGCCACGAATGCTAACTAATCTTATCTCTTCTCACGAGTATGCAATCTTTATCTTTTGGTGATGCGATCTTTTCTTGTAATTAAGTGATAATAAGTGATAATTAAGAGATCATCATGAGATACCGCCGCTTTTTCCTTCATTAGTTTTGTGTAGATTTAGCTAGCATAGCATTTTCGCCATATTTAGCCCACGGTCTATGATATCAAGAAAGTGAAAATGGCAAAGTATCCATTGGAGTGCATCCTACACATTTAAATATCTCCATCCTTATTTCTCCTGCTTTTATTCATCCGTTTCCATTTTAGGCACCATTCAATGAGACTTCCTCCCCGATGCCAAACCATCCCTCTCCGGAAGCGTTTGGAGGGCTAAAATGAAGTTATTGGATTTTGGCGCCTGGAGACTTTGGATGTGGTCCAGTCTGCATTGGTCGGATTAAGCTCCAAAACAGCCAGTGAATTAACAAACAATTATTCCGAGCCGCTCAATCTATTGTGAGGAGTTTCAAGGACAACCCCGAGGGCTCGGCTTCATGCTTTGGCTACAAATCCTTATATGGTCACCAGTTCCAGGGCAAATATCAGCAGAATCGAAACTTAACTTTCAGAAAACTTTCCGGCAGGTCTGTGACGTCTCCCAGAATCCCAGCAGAACCGGTTTAGGAGAATTTCTTTTATGGTTAGTGACTTACTGGGTTTCTGCTTATGATCACTTTATACTCACGACAGTAAGATTTTTTTCTAAGGAAACAATGAGTTTAAACATGTCATATTACAACTTTGATCTCATAAATGTGGCTTATTCTCGTAAATGTACGACTTTCTCCTTGTAGTGTTATGACTCACTTATAATAGGGTTTTAATTCTATTGTTATATTACTTCTCGGCAGTGGAGTGCAAGAGCCACACTTACAAAAAATGAAAAAATGAGTCTTAATATTATGAAAATAAAGTCATAGTCTTACAATAATGTTGCAATATTATGAGGATGCAGTCGTAATTTTAGACTTTTTGTTTATTATGGGGAACATACCAAGAGTGTCTCCAGGTCGACGCTGGAGGGGAAGGTGGGGTATCTTTTCCAGCTATTCGCTTTGGTAAACATTTGACAAATTAAGAAATATTAAATCTTTTGGATCATTTACACCACATATGTATCAGGACTCTGAAAAGGTTGAGAAAGTAACAAAGAGCTAGAAAGACTCTGGAAATCGTTTCCAGAGCAGACAACTTTATTCTCTTAAAGTTAAAACTTTCTCTTCAAATGACAACTTTCTCTTAAAATGACAACTTTATTCTCTTAAAATTACAACTTTATTCTCTTAAAATTAAAAAATTCCAAATCACATTAATTCTTTATTTCAACTTAATTTGTCAGAATCTTGGACTTTTGTTGCTGTGGCAGAAATAATCCATCATAAACCAGAACCTCCTCTAAGACTGACCCTCATCTAGTTCATATTTTACTCACTAGGGGGAGCGTCTTTATGAAAAACATTGTTTTTTCGGACACAACTTCACGTTTAAATTTAGGAGCCCAATCAAGGGGGATTGCTTATACAACGCAAGGTTTTCAGGGATATATATATATATGTATATATATATATATATCCCTGAAAACCTTTACTCTGGCTTGACCGAAGCATCTAAACACATCTGAACCGAACCCGTCTTCTGAAGGATTGATGTTAATGTAATCTGTTGGATATGGCGGTAGGTGGATAGACGACCTCAGCGCTATTAAATCAGCATAGAGAGACTTATATCTGACCTTTCCAGAGGATGCACACACGATTCATCTCTGCGCGGAGGCCAGGGTCACATCCAGTCCAAGATGGTCCGCATCCAAAGCTCTGCTCAGTTTGAATAAGGGTTCTTTTCCTGTAATGAGCGTCTGACGCTGAGTCTTCTACTTTACAGATTAATGAGGAAAAATAAGAATATTCTGTGTTCAAATGCCAGAAAGTTCTTCATGATCCTTATTATTAAAGGAACAGTTCACCCAAAAATGTAAAGTCCGTCATCATTTATTCACTCCGATCTGGATGGACCTTATTCACATCCCAAACTGCCATGGATCGGACTCCTTCGTGAAAAGTCGTTCCAAATTTTGATTAGATAGATTAGATGATATTTGCTATTAGATATGAAAATGTTGCAAAAGCACCAATCTCACAATAAAAGGAAGAAATTCATGTATCAGATCCTCTTGAAACGTTTATGCTTTTGGCTGTGCCATCGAATCACATCAGAATCTATTAGGTAGTACAACAAATAATTTTAGAAAAGTAATGAAGGCCCACATTTATGGTGTTAAAGACAGAAACACCTTTAGCCGCAACAAAATCAAAGAATCCATCACCTGAACCTTTTTTGTCTCATTTAACACATTTTAATATGGATTTTGGCTTTTTATTGAAACATTTCCTTGAAAGTTTTCATCGTGTTATTGTTTCTTCTTAAATCATAACTTTATACTCACTGTTTTTATCATAGCACTGTTACTTTAGTATCATTATATTGACTGTTTTTTTTCTCATGTAATTGGGACTTTAATCTCATTATATTGGCTGTACTCACCACCAACACAGGAGCGCTGCAGGGACGTGTGTTTGGCCCCTTTCTGTACACTTCACAAGAATGACGGCACCAGTCCGTCACCAGTAGCCACGTTCCTCAAATACTCTTTGACAACACAGCTATTCATGTCCTCCTAACCGACAACCACACTGCCCTGGACTACCCCCACACACTCACACACACACACTCACACACTTCACCCAGAGGACAGAGGTACCAAATCATCAAAGACCAAACAGTTGAAATAGTTTCAAATAAGTTTCAAATTTGAAATACCTCAGGGTCACAGACAACGGACTCAGTTTTGACATGAAACCGACAGTCACCCAAAAAAAGGAGCCCGTAGAGACCGCCTGTAATCCAAAATCTTAAGAGGAAAATTTCCCCTTTGGGACAACAAAGTTTAAATTCTATGTCTAAAACTGCAACTTTTTTCTCCTAGTTTCTAATTAAATTACAACTTTAGGTTTTTTCACCCTAGATTACTTTTTCATGTAAAATTACAATTTTAAATATCAAGATGGGACAACCGAAAAACTGGGACTTTATTCCCATATTATTAGCCGTTTTTTTTTTTTCCATAAAATTGCAACTTCATTCTCATTATCTCGGCCATTTTTCTCTTTGACTTACAATTCTCTCATAAAATTGACATTATCTCCCAGAAGAACTTTGTTTCTTGTAAAATTGTATTTGTTCTCATAACGGTTCCATCATAGAATTACAATGATATAAACATTGTTTAAAAAATGTATCATTTTATAGCTAGAATTTTTTTTTTTTTTAAAACACCAAACTGTATATATTCCGTCCCGCTGCTCAACCCTCACACCAGGTTTCAGAATATTTCCTTAGAGCAGATTTTTTGTGATCTATGAACAGACAGATTCAGGCAGAAGTAAGAAATGACCTTAATAACCTCTTCTAATCAATAAGGGGACTTTGATCTTTGATGAAAAACTCAAGATATAACTTTTCTGTCAATTACGTGCAAAATTAACTTTCACTAAAAGTTTTAATTATTCACACTAATGTAGAGAATAAAGGCTCATTAGATCCATTACAAACAATCGGGTCAGCATCATAACAACCGGTGTTTGTCAAAGGTGGATCCATGACGACAAGGTCTGAACTGACTTTCAAGGACGATTCAACTCTCACAAAGTCACCATTTCTGTTTTATTTCCTTTCAAAAACGGAATGTTTTACAAATTTGTAACATTAAAAAAAGGATCAATATGTGAAAGGAGGTTTTACTGCATCATGAGTGACGAGAGGAAATTAATTCTGTGTTGAAGGAAGGATGAACTCTCCAAAGCATTGTGTCGCTTGACGTGATCTAAAAAAAAAAGAAAGAAAGAGAGGGAGGGGAGAGAGAGAGAGAGAGAGGTGACGTTAGTGACGATGAGATTCAGTAACAGTGGGTTTAAGGACACCCTGTTTAGTCTTATTTAATGTCTGTATAAATGCAGATAGATGATATGCAAACAAAAGCTCCCAGAGATCTCCTATCAGTGATCGGTGTTATACACCGATCAGCCACAAGATTAGGACCTGTAGTTGGTTTTAATGTTGTGGTTGATTGGTGCAGACACTTGATTCGGTAGAAGACACTCGAACAAGGGGGTCAGCTCGACCACTAGCTGTGGACGTGGCATAATCTGAGCAGAACGGGTGCTCAAAAGTCCCTCTTTACAAGTCATGTCCCAAGTCTTAGGTCACAAGTCTAAAATCTTAAGCCCCAATTACAAGTTAAGTACAAAATCTCTGAAAAGCAAATCCAAGACAAGTCTCTAAAGTGCAAGTCAAATCCCAAATCATCGAGGAGCCCCTCTTACTCAAGTCTTTCGAGAAGTTAGTCCCAGTTTGTAAAGAATTAAATGCGTGTACTGAACAAAAGAGTGAAACACCCACCATCTGGGGGGGGGGGATCTGAGTGATGGCACGTCCGATTCATCCGATGAAGTTCATCACGACCAGATGGAGGACGGTGTGAGCGAATAGGAAGTCAGCGAAGGCTCTCTCTGGGGAGATGGACAAGAAGTCTCCTTTGTTCTGTGGGTTGATCTGGATACGGAGACACACTGAGAGGAAAGATCGAGGATCTATTAGTTTGGTTCTCCTTAGATCCATGAAGAACACTTAACATCAAGATGCCTAATAAATACTTCATCATTAACACATTCATGGATGAATGATGGTGCATCTGAAACCTTGTATGGAAGCTGTTTCCTGGGTATAACAAAAATTAAACAGAATATATGATGGGGCAAAATACAACACAAATGATAGTGCTATAGAAGCAGTACATCAAGAATCATGCAGTTTACATCATACCCCATTTTGTTATGGACATGAGAAATTCAAAAGCGCCACGTGTATGTATCCGTGTTTCACCCAGATAGATTTATCTGGGCACTAAAGGGTTAACTACCTCAGCTCTACTGTATCTCCGTCATGGAGAGAGAGATGAGCAGCCTTTGTGAAATAACGGAGGAAAATAGTGGAAGACAGCAAAATTATAGAAATTAAGTGACCTGAAGGAGTCTAGGGGTGATGAGAAATGGCCGCTCCAATTTCTGCCTGTGCTACACCAGTTGTGCTCCAAGTTTAGTAAACGGGGTACACAGATTCTTGCGTGGATCTTTTCCCCAACAAGTAACACTTGGGAATATATTTGTGTTGACATTCAAGGTGAATTTATACATCTGCACTGCTGCGTCGGGATTTTGATTTTCATTCCCTTCCTCTCCTCAGAAAGAGAAAACTTTGCCGAAAAATCTTTGGCAAAAGCGCAACATAGTCGGTTGGATTCATCTTTATCTCACCTGCGTCCGTGGGGGTTTCTTCTGGATTATTCTTTATTGCCATTTTTCTCTGTTTCTTGCTTGCCCTGCACCTCAGCATCACGAGAGCTAACAGTGTGCTCTTATTGGCTGAGTGCAGCCGCTCGCGTAGCTACTATGAATCTAAACGCAGCAGAATTGTTGTATTTCAGAAAAGAAGCTGCATATATGTCTGAATCGAGAAGGCAATATTTTTATGATTAATCATCCAGTTCTATGTTGAAGTGTCAATGTAAAATCGTCTCAATGTAACATCTTCTATGAATGCAGTGCAAGGGATCCCAACAGAACATGGCCCAAAGCATCAGTGCCTAGTCTGACTTGACTACTTCCCATAATGCATCCTGGTACCATCTCTTATCCAGTTAAGTGACGCATTCACACCTGCCCGTCCAAACGATGTAGAAGAAAACTTGACGCATCAAAAGAAGGCCACCTTCTTCCATTGCACCATGGTCAAGTTCTGATGCGCCCACTTAAATTAGCTAGGTGTAGGCGCTTGTACATTTTCAGACAGAGGCAATAATATGATTCTTTATAGAGCTGCACTATTTGCATGCCATGAGATTTTTAGCTTTGCTAGTTCAATCTGCAAGAATTGTAACTTCACCAACTTAACTTGCTAGCTAACCTAAACATCTAACTGCACCATGAGTTGAAATACAACAGAAATGTGATAAAATGTTGAAAAGTATAATCATCATAGATTGTCTCCCGAGGGTTAGCCTGGTGGCTACATGGTTAGACGCTAGGTTAGCTTAATTTAGCTAGCCATTGGCTTCATCCATAATGGTACGGCAACATTCATAAATATGCTGATTACCAACCCAGCTAAAATAACTGTCTACAATCATAGAATTGGTGTGTTGGACTGGAGGACATTTACCTGCGAGGATGAAGGAGCCCACGCAGGAGATGAAGCCGGACAGAAAGCTGTTGAAGGGGAAAGTTCCGACTAGCAGACAGTAGAGGAACTGAAGCGCTCCTGTCAGAAGGATATAAAGTAAATACGCGTCAACCACCTTCAGCCTGTTGAGAGTCGAGCTGCTGTACTCCTCCAGGAACCGAGAAACGACTGACAGCACGGAGTTCGACATGACTTTAACGTTTAATTAGAACAAAACTGGGTCAGTGACGGCTCCTCTTCTGTCGAATGAATGACGTGTCCTCAAAAACCGGAAGCAGCTTTTGGTGTTACACATATATCGTCCGGGTGCGTGAAAACGGAAAGGTAGGTGTAAAACGAGGAGAGACGATCTACTCTGACAGAATTTGTGGATACCGTTACTAAAGTTTGTTTTAATTGATTAATCAGAACTTTTAAATTGAATTTTTTAAAGCTCTATATGAAACGATATTCTAGAAATTCACTAGTTTCCCGAGTTTTGAAAGTTGTTAATGTTAATAAATAACTTTAAGAACAGATATATGTTACTATGTTAACAAAAATACATATTATTGCATTAAAAAGTACGTGAGGAAAATAATCGATCTTCGGTTCCTGAATTAATAAAATGTGTTTAACTTTTCAATTTATTTGATCAACACTTTCTAATGATGAAAATGGAAGCAGGTCTGACAACAGAACATGGTCAGGGTCAAATTTATTATTATAATAATAATAGAAATAATAATAATAATTGAAAGGAAAAATATATATATTTTGCGTACTTGATGCATTTTTGCTTTCTATATTTATTTATACATAGCTATATTATTTAGCCTATTGTGACAGCTACGTGACATACTGTATACTTACTGTATACTTACCATAGGTTTAGCGGGAAGTCAGAATCCTGATTTATATTCTCAAAGCTTTTAATTTTTGATAAAGTTGGTAAGAGTTAGTATTTGAATCTTTCATCTGAGAATCTAGACTTAAAAATAAAGTCAAAAATAAATAAACAAGCTGGAAATACTCTGCATTCTAAATCATGACAGAAAAAATTAGGAAAGAATTTCCAAAAAATTGAAAAAGTAAGCAATACAACTCAGTAATCTAAACACTAAAGCAAGAAGTTACTAAAAACGTTGGCATCTTGAATCTATTCTGAGAATTCTAAATTCTCAGAATTTTGACATTAAAGTCATAATTGTCTTAATTCTGTATTATGATAAATATGTATCTAATTCTTAACTAACAAAAACCGCAGTTAAAATGTCAGAATTCTAAAAGAAAAAAAAGATTGTTTAAGAAACACTAATCCTCTTTTTTGAGTAGGTGTTATATCTTATTCATAGACGATCTTTGTACTCGATCAGCTGACGCTGGAATGTTCCGAGTTACAAAACATGAGATAGCTGACCTCCGGTATCGGCTCTGTAATTAAAGGCATAGGGAGGAGGCTGTCGGTGAAATATGTCCACAGATGGATCCTACAACAACCGCAGATCCCATTCACTACGAGACTGACATACAGTGAGTGTTTAATTCAAGTCCGTCAGGAACTTTCCACGTGTTTTGTGTCTTGTTTTTATCTCTTTAGGACAATGTTTATGTTGTTGATTTAACTGTAGTCCTTCATCCTTCTTTTTAAACTGTTTCCAGGTGAGATAAACTCGCTTTTTATTATTATTTTATGACTCATATCAACGTTAACCCACATATTAATTTCAAATGACAAATGTAGCCTCCAAAGTGTTTACCAAGATTAACTGTGACTTCTAAAAAATTTGAATAAATTAACCAAACACTGAAACTTCCCGTCTCACTGCTGTAATATTCGGTTTGTTTATCACTTACTACGGCTTCAGCTTTAGAACCATACAGGAAATTATTATTATTGTAGATCTGCTTTTATTTACAGTTAGCTACCTTTCAACCTTTCATTTGACGAGTGAGTCAGCAGATGTTAACAGAACAGGTTCCGGCTCTGTACCTGGTGTTCGATCCCACGTGGGATAGAGGTGACATTCTTACCTGTATCACGGATTTTAAAGTATTTTTTGTATTTACATATATAAATAATACTTGGCTTGTTCTGTATCATCCATCCATCCTCTTTCTGTTAATAATAATAATACATAAAAATACATTTAATTCATAACACACTTTAAATTTGGATCAAATCTCAAAGGGCTACGAGGTAAAAGCAGATACAAGCATCAATAAAAAACATAATAATAATTATATAAAAATATGACCAAAAAGCAGCAATGTTAATGATGTTACTGCTTATCCGTGTTACATAGGGGCGAGCAGGTTGGAGAACCTGGCGCTTTGGGTGTTTGAGCTGTGGGTGGGTCTATGGTTTTGGACTGTGGGAGGAAGCCAGAGCACCTGAAAGGAAGTTTGGCAAACTTGGGGAGAACATACACACTCCACATAGACAGGATCTAGGTGGATTTGAACCCTGAACCTTCTGGCCTCTAGGCAACAGTGCTGCCCTACCAATCTCAAAAGTAACCGATGAATGTGAGATACTTAAAGTTACCTCAGGTGAGGCAGCATCTCAGAGAAGGCATCCCCGTTACCTGACAGATAACCGAGAGCTCAGGTTTGCTGACTCGCCCCGGCTGCCGCTAGAAACTACATACCGATGACTTTGACTGACGGCATGATTGATGGCTGTGAAGTGAGAACATCCCAGAATGTGCAGAGCTGATGCTGCACGCGGATACATGATCGAAATGAGACCGACTCCTTCTGTCCGTGGATGATCCTTTCATAGTTTTAACGTCTCTGTTTCTCTCTCTCTCTCAGGTCGAGCTCAGTCTGGAACTGGTGGCCTTCCTGGCGTCCTACTTCCATGTCCCTTTTGAAGACCGCCGAGTCCAAGATTCTTGCTTGTAAGGATGTTTTGAATAATAGTTTGCTCATGTTGTGTCAGAATAATGAGGAAAAATAGTTCCTTAGTTGGAAAATTAAGCGGAAGTCTGGAGAAAGACTTGCTTTTGCCACCTCTGACTTCATAGATGCAGAAACATGTTAGGGTGGTGTGACATATATCACTCACATCCTCCTCCTCCTCCTCCACACGCCTCGGAGAGGCCAGGTGTGTTAGTGCCGGTTGCTAGGCAGTGAGTACAGCATCATCTGTGGACCTGTTGGTCCGATATGCATATTGGTGGGGTTCCACGGTTGAGGACAAGTTGTTCCTGATATGCTGCATGAGCAACTTCTCAAAGCATTTCAGAATGAGGGCAGTCTTGAAGGCGTGATACAGGGGGACATCTTTGTGCGAGCTGTTGTTTCGCTCAGCTGATTCCCCAAGACAGATTGTTCCTTGTAGTTGTGAGAGCTGCTGCCTCATCCCACGCTCTGAAGGCTGCATCCCGGGCCTTTAGCAGGGAGCACACCTCCCCCGTCATCACAGGAACAAAGGTAGCAATAGCCACATTGTGACGTCACTACTCCAAACCACTTATGATTTGATTTGATTTCAAATTGTTCAAGAAACGTAGCATCGCCTAAATGTAATCGTCTATAGAATATATTTAAAAAAAAAAGAAATGCTGCCTCTGGTTAAACTTTAATGCAAGTCTGTTTGGTAGTTTTCCTGTAATCCTGTTCACAAACAAACAAACAAACAAACAAATGCACAGGAGCCAAAACATAACTTTGTTTGACGGAGGAAAGGAAAGTGAATGTTTGGTCGAGGGAAGCTCTTCATTAATGCACATCTTAAACACCTTCTTCTTCTTTTTTCAAGTACGTGCAGAACAATACTTTCATCATCACACTTAGTTGATTGATGAAAAAGAGGAAAAGGACTTCTTGACTGTGGAAATTCACAACAACCTGGAAACTTATCCAAATAGAATGAAATGTGTTTACATGCTCCTCTGCTGGTTCCACTTTCAGGAGGTCGTGGGGTTTGAGTCGTTAAGTTGGGAACCAAATCAGAGACGACGAATATTCCTGCTCAGAACATTTAAACTACATGTCAACAACTTTACTAGTACTTGACTTTTCATCAGCGACAAAGCAAACAGATAACCTCTAACTAATCTAGATCTGTCTTCATGGTTAACTCTACACTCAGTGTAACCCAGGAGACATGAGTTTACACTGTTACAAGAATCTGGTTCCAGTCATCTGAAATACGCCCTCAGTGTCTTCATCCAGTTCCACTGATCAGATCACTCAGGACGGGTGTCAAACCCGGGTCCGAACTTCACACGATACCCGTTAATCTGAAATAAAAAAACTGTTCTTTCCTTTTGATGTAAAACGGTTTAGACGGCAGCAATGTGAAAACAATCCGGATCCGCAAATAAGGACTGAAAAAAAATGTCAAATTTTATTCCCCTTGATTTTTTCTTTTTTTTAATTTGAATAAATCAGGGGATTTTTCCCACTTTCAAAAATATTTATAGAGTTCTGAATTATTATTTTTTTCCCCGATTATTCCTTAACTTTAAGAATGTTTGGAATAAAGTCGGAATCGTGAGAATAAAGTTAGAATTAAGGAAATAAAAGAATAAATAAATAAAGATGAGATAGAGTTTATATTCCTTTATTAGACCCACAATGGTGAACTTTGCAGTGTTACTGTAGCTCAGTTGATAGCAAAATACGATAAGCATCATTGAGAAACAATAGCATTAAGTAACAAGGAGGCTACATAAGAAATGGGAACAATATAAACAGGAGAAGATTGTAAAACAGTATTTACAATCCAGACGATGAGTTGTTAAACACAAGAGAAAGGTAGAAGGGTGATCGGTAGAGTCATCAGTTCATTTTTAATTAGATTACACCTTAATTCTGATTCCAGTAGGACATATCTGTCCCAAAAAAAAAAGTAGAAAAAATAGATCCGTTATCAGGAAATGACTCTCACCCTTTTACCCAGTTTCATCAGAATCAGTTTGGTAGTTAATATTTTATAAATGTGTGTGTCTCTCATCCAGTGATGTTAAAGGAAGCTGCATCATCTTTAAAAAACTGTAAAAGTATTGGGCTCTTCACCCTCCCCGCAGGTTTCTGGAGAACCCATCGGGTTGTTCTGTCACCTCAGCGGAGAAAACGAGCGTCCGTCTGAAAGTTAATCATTTATAGTCGATACAGTGTGAAATAACTAATGCCAGAGTAAAAAAGTATCGATGTTTTTCATTCACCCCTATGAAAAGACCCCTGTGATTAATCTCCAATCTGTGTTTGGAGCTGAGGTTCTGTTTTTCCTCTTCCCACAGGTATCAAGAGTGACCTGTGGGCTCGATTCGTGACCCTACCCAACCAGGATCGAATATGGACTCTGACCCTCAACAACAAAGTGGTGAAAAAACCTGCTCAACAAGATACCGCCCACTTCCCCTTGCCCTCTGTTTCTTCATCAGGAGGCCTCGAGGCTTACCCAACTCCTCCGCTCCCCCAAGCCACAAAGACTCCTCTGGTGATGGTCCACGGCTTTGGGGGAGGGGTCGGCCTGTGGATCAGGAACCTGGAGTACTTGAGTCGCTCGCGGCCCATTCACGCTTTTGACCTACTGGGATTCGGCCGCAGTTCCAGGCCGCAGTTCCCCTCTAATGCTGCCAAGGCGGAGGAGAAGTTTGTGGACTCTATTGAGCAGTGGAGGCAGTCTGTGGGCCTGGAGAAGATGATCCTTCTGGGTCACAGCCTTGGGGGGTACCTGGCTACCTCCTACGCCATCCAGCACCCATCTAGGTGATGATACTAACACACTTAGAAGAATATTCAGAGACACAGCACAATCATTGTACATACACACTCATCTGCCATAACAGATGAGCGTTATGGCATTAATCGTCTTATCCTACAGCAGAGCTGCTGCGGCACAAATTGCTGAGAAGGTCAATGCTGGTTCTGATAGAAAGGTGTGCGAACGGACAGTGCATTGAATATTTCTAGCTTATGGTGCTGTATAACCACCGACCGGCTGGGGGGCTTAATGCTGACCCCTGTCTGCTGCTGAAGACACCTACAGATAAGACAAGATGTACTCATCTGAAAATACACAATTGAGAAATTAGTTCTCTCTCGACCCGTCTCTGAGGAGCAGAGCCGCCCAGGGAGCATATTGGGTCCAGCACCTTGCTAAAGGACCCCACAACATGGGGACTGCATGGACTGGAGATGGATGTTGAAGGATGTTCGAGGAACCCAACAAGAAGTTTAAGGCGTTGATTTGGCCTCCAAATCCGAATCAGATTTCTTTTATCATCTTTGCACAGTTTTACAATGAAATTAGGTGTTTCACTCAGTGGAGCTTACATATATATATATATATATATATATATAAAAGCAGCATTATTCCTAACATTAAACATTCATCACAGTTCAATAAATAGTTAAGATTGCTCTGTTCATCCTCGTGATCACCACATAGATCTAAAGCCGTTTTTCACACTCCCCATATCCATATAATGCACAGTCAGATTCTTTTGCACAGTTCTGATGTCGGATGTTGGACATCCTCTGGGTTTTGGAGTTGGGTTCGGCGATTTAATGGCATGTGGATAAAAACTCTTTTAGAATGTGGAATCGATTTCTTGATGGATTTCCTTCCAGAGGGCAAATGAGTGAAGAGACGATTGTCGGGCTGCGATGAGATTCCTAACTGTGGGAATTGACGGTGTGGATAATTTCCAAGATCCCAATCCAATCCAGCGGTTGTGGTATTTGCTGTGTCAAGTCAACACGCAAGACCTAAAGTATCTGCTGTCCCAGTACACCTTCAGAAGTCTGCTGGAGTCCCATATCTTGGGGTATTAGAGCAGGTTTGGCCATAAAATGGGACCAACACATAATATTAGGCAGGTGGTTATAATTTTATGGCTGATTTGATTCTGATCCAAGCAATAGCTGGATAGATGAATAAATACTTTATTCATTCCGTGATTCCAATTTGACATATTGCAGTCGACGTTTCCTGATTTTTGTGACGTCTAGCAGGATTCAGAGGGTGACGACGCATAAATGTAGAAATGAAGAATTCCGTTCTCTTCCTCCAGAGTGTCTCACCTGATCCTAGTGGACCCTTGGGGTTTCCCCGAGAGATCCGAGACCAAAGAGGGTCAGGGGTCGGAAGAGAGGAGAAGGCAGCCGCCCCCACGCTGGGTTTTAGCTGTTGCAGCCGTTGTTTCCCGCTTCAACCCCCTGGCTGTCATCAGAGCTGCAGGACCGTGGGGTAAGACACGATTCGACTGATCTGAAGACGACGTTTGCGTGGCAGCCAGCTCTCATCTCGCAGGATGTCTTTGCAGGGCCGGGCCTGGTGAACAGATTCCGTCCTGACTTCAAATCCAAATTTGAAGATCTCTTTGATGACGACACTATGACGCAGTACATCTACCACTGTAACGCACAAACACCGAGGTAGGTCTGCAAACGCATCACCGAATCACAGTTTAGTAAGAAAACAGAGTTAAACAAGCTAAAACTGAGGTTTGTCTGACGTGAATGGAGGGCGTGTGCAATTAATCAGGGCATAACATGCGCGCATGCTCACCAAGGTTGCTAGCTTACCCACAATTCTCCCTGCTAAATAGTCCAGCCATTGCGTCCATGCATCCTAGCCATGCATATATGAGACATAGGCACCTTACGAGTACATGTAAGAGTCCTAGCCTTCTATGTGTCCAGATACAAGTCCTAGACACCTTACCAGTCCAGATACAAGTCCTAGACACCTTACCAGTCCAGATACAAGTCCTAGACACCTTACCAGTCCAGATACAAGTCCTAGACACCTTACCAGTACATGTAAGAGTCCTAGACACCTTACCAGTCCAGATACAAGTCCTAGACACCTTACCAGTCCAGATACAAGTCCTAGACACCTTACCAGTCCAGATACAAGTCCTAGACACCTTACCCGTCCAGATACAAGTCCTAGACACCTTACCAGTCCAGATACAAGTCCTAGACACCTTACCAGTCCAGATACAAGTCCTAGACACCTTACCAGTCCAGATACAAGTCCTAGACACCTTACC
>VRLP01005181.1:0-39717 GCA_009660295.1 Lophius piscatorius | reverse complement strand
GATTTTAGCAGTTAAAATCATATTTTTAGTACCTTTAGAAAGGGTGGATCCCAGCAGGCTGCACCCAGAAGTGTGTCCCCACGATGTGATAAAAACCCGTATGTGTGTGTGTGTGTGTGTGTGTGTGTGTGTGTGTGTGTGTGTGTGTGTGTGTGTGTGTGAGAGAGGTTTTTTTTCTCCTCTGTCTGGCCTCTCTCTCATAGCAACAGCGGCTTAGCCACGTGAACGCCAGTTCCTTTGAGTTCACCCATTACACAGAACTTAACTCCTTCAACACCAGACAGCTGAACACAGCATCACACAGAGAGAGAACAGAAAATAACTCCATTCCGAATTAACGTCCATATTACCGGATTTTACTGAATGAATTGGTGTTAATTTCTTAAGAACTTATTGCTTAAAAAACTGTCTGATTGGTATTCCAGTTGGCCAATGCAATTTTAATTGTACAAAGCTTCAATGAGTGTGGCAAATATTCAACGCTTGAACTGGGCTGATGAGCTATGTCTGGTGGTGGTTATTATGTTTATTTGGTAAATTGTACGCTCAAAGCATTTCATGTTCCATGGAAGATGGATTGGGCTTGAGCCAAGGAAGGAACCCGAATTACAATGTGGATCTGGCAATGTTTCATTAAAAATTTCCCCAGTTACACTGAACTGAACTGATATCCACAAAACTTTGCAGAGTGCTCATATCCACATGTTGTTGTTTTTTTGTTGCTTTTCCTGACTCCCCCCCCAACCTGTCCAGTTTATAGCAACAGCTTTTACCTTTCATGTGAAATGTCCCATGATGTTCGCAACAGTGACATTGGTGCATACAAATTTCAATAAATGGATGCAAATAGCATTAAAAAAATTACATGTGTAGGATGTCAAATTGCAGACATTTACGTGTTATTATAAGAACTGTTGGAAGATTTCAGTCTCATTATAAGACTTTGGTGGCTATTAGATTATGGTGGATGGTTACAGTTTGAAAATCATTGGGAAACGTGGCTTCACTGGTTCCAGTGGCTTCACTGCTTGGAGCCCTAAAATATGTTTGTGTTTTGATTGGACTTGCAGTTTGGACCACTGAAAGGAGATCACATCAGTATCTTCATAGCTGTGTTAAATAGTTCCATAGCTGTCTGCTACTCTAAGTGAAAGGATCTTCTTTTCAATCCAGAGTTAAGCAGAAAATAATCTGTTTTTGTTTTCCTTTCTCTCCCTGTCCAGTCTTCCCTTTTATTCAACATCTAGCTAATATTTTCCAAATGGTTTGGAGTTGACTCTTTTCACCTCAAAACACCCCTCTCCTTGCTCCTGCTTGCATTCACACTGACGCGAAAGTTTTCTGAACAATTATGTGTACTGGTATGTTATTGCTGTAGAGCATTGGAACAAAATGAACATGTATCCAAACGGTTAAGAATTTATTTGCTGTGGAGAGCGGCGGAGCACAGCGTGTCATGGATAAAAATAAATTACCATTTGTGAACGAAAAATCAAAAATAAATAACTGTAAGTAACTCTTGGAGTCTTTGGGTCCAGACACAAGGTTGGCAAAATATAAGAATTAGCGGATTCATATTTTCTCAACGGAGCTCCTGAAGTCCTTTGTTAAAATAAATGTATCTTGTACACACAAGATAACTATCTTATGCTTACAACTTATCTTGGGCGTTCTAGATAAATTCGGCATTGCAAAGGCAGGCCTGTTCTTTAAAGCCCACCAGTGTAGCTACTGCCTGTTGTCCTTAAGTATGTGCAGAAAATTATTCCTGCTGATGACGATCCCACACCTGCGAGCCAAAGCTGTTAGAATTTGACGCTTTTCCTATTTTTTCTGTTTATGGCATAAACCCATACTTTGTCTTCGGTTGTATTTTAAGTGCTCTTATTTTGATGGATCGCAGTAGAAGTAAGGTTGATCGGCATCGTGGATCTGCTGTGACATAGACCAGCTCTAGAGTAGATAAAAATAAAAGTGTGTAAGCCATGTTCAGTCCATTATAAGTTCTATCATGGCTTTGTTAATCAAGAGTTGCATATGGATAAACAGTAATTTTTCTTGTGCCCCGAAAAAAATTTTTCTCTCTGTAGCTCGCCTTTCTTTATCATTAGAAAATATTCAGTGCAGAGTGTCATTAACAAACACTTTCTCATGTTTAACTGACAAATACATGTAAAGTGAAATAGTTTTATTTGTACATATTGGTTTATTGTTTGATTGTGATCGTGCCGTCAATGCTAAGTTCGTTAACCTGCATCTGGCAACTCCCATTATGTTAGCATTAAGCTTATATACAAAGCAGCAATTATTTTTCCATATGTTGTGAGGCTATAAACATTCAGACTGCACCGGAAAAGTGAACGCTTATGTTCAGTGAGCGGAATAAAAGGATAGAATTAAACTGCAGCCTCTGGCATCTCCTCTGGATATGCAGGATTCGATGGCGGGGGAGGAAGCTGGACAAATCTGGTAGGCCCGAACGAATAGTGAGGGTCTGCTGGGAACGTCTGGCCGAGGACCCTGTCAGAATCGTCTTCAACTCCACCTCAGGCAGAGCTTCAACTGCGTTCCAGGGGTGGCGGGGAACATGGAAACTTATTGGTCCATGTTCCGTGCTGTCATTTTCGAGACGGCTGCTGGGAGGTGCGGTCGCAAGGCTTCCGGTGCTATTTGCGGCGGTAATTCCCAAACCTGCTCGTTGACACCATAGGTGAGGGATGCCGTCAGGCTGAAGAAGGAGTCCTACAGAGCATGGCTGTCTTGTGGGTCTCCTGAAGCACCTGACAGCTACCGGCAGGCCAAGCGCCACCTGGCTGTGGCAGTCACAGAGGCAAAAACCCGATCGTAGGAATACTTTGGGGATCTCCTCAATCCCACCAACACGTATTCCCAGGAGGAACCAGAGCTGGATGACTTGGAGGTGGGTTCGCTCATTACTGGGGCTGAGATCGCTGCAGCTGTTAAACAACTCCGCGGTGGCAGCGCCCCAGGGATCGATGAGATCCACCCTGAGTATCTTAAAGCTCTGGATGTTGTAGGGCTGTCATGGCTGACACACCTCTGCGACATTGCGTGGACATCGAGGGCAGTACCTCTGGAGTGGCAGACTGGGGTGGTGGTTCCCCTTTTCAAGAAGGGGGACCAGATGATGTGTCCCATTTATCGGGGGATCCCACTCCTCAGCCTCCCTGGGAAGGTCTACGCCAGTGTACTGGAAAGGAGAGTCCGGTCGATAGTCAAACCTCGGATTCAGGAAGAACAATGTGGTTTTCGTCCTGGTCTCGGAAAACTGGACCAGCTCTATACCCTCTCGAGGGTGCTGGAGTTTGCCCAACCGGTCCACGTGCTATGTGGATCTGGAGAAGGCTTACGACTGTGTCCCTCGGGGCGTCCTTTGGGGAGTGCTCTGATAGTATGGAGTGGAAGGCTCACTCCTACGGGCCGTCCAATCTCTGTACTGTCGGAGTCAGACTCTGGTCCCATAGCCGGCAGTAAGTCAGACTTGTTTCCAGTTGTGGTTGGACTCCGTCAGTGCTGCCCTTTGTCACCGATTCTGTTCTTAATTTTTATGGACAAAATTTCTAGGCGCAGCCAAGTTGTGGAGGGTCTCGGGTTCGGTGGCCTTAGGATTCTGTCTCTGCTTTTTGCGGATGATGTGGTCCTATTGGCACATTTGAGCACTGACCTCCAACTCGCACTGCAACGATTTGCAGCAGAGTGTGAAGCGGCCGGGCTGAGAATCAGCGCCTCTAAGTCTGCGGCCATGGTTCTCAGCCGGAAAAAGGTAGAGTGCTCACTCCGGGTCGGGGAGGAGTTTTTGCCCCGAAAGGAAGAGTTCAAGTATCTCGGGTTCTTGTTCATGAGTGAGGGAAAAAGGGAGCGGGAGATCGACAGAGGGATCGGGGCGGCGTCTGCAGTGATGCAAACGCTATATCGAACCGTTGTGGTGAAGAGAGAGCTGAACCCCAAGGCAAAGCTCTCGATTTACCGGTCCATCTAGTTTCCTACCCTCACTTATGGTCATGACCCAAAGAATGAGATTGTGGATACAAGTGGCTGAAATGAGTTTTCTCCGCAGGGTCGCTGGGCTCAGCCTTAGAGATAGGGTGAGTAGCTCAGACATTCGGGAGAGGCTCAAATCTCTCCCGCAAAACTTTGCTATCTCCATTAGCAAAGTAGAGCCGCTGCACGTATCGAGAGGAGTCAGTTGAGGTGGTTCGGGTATCTAGTCAGGATGCTCCCCGGACGCCTCCCTGGGGAGGCGTTTGGGGCATGTCCATCTGGGTGGAGACCCCGGGGTAGACCAAGGACCCACTGGAGAGATTACATCTCTCGGTTGGCATGGGAATGCCTCGGACTCCTCCTAGATGAGTTGGTGGATGTGGCCGGGGAGGAAAGTCTGGGCTTCCCTGCTGAAACTGCTGCCCCCGCGACCCGGACCCGGATAAGCAGAGGATAACGAGATCTGAGTGACGTAGAATCTTGTTTGTGTCATGTTGGCCTTTCACTTGTTTTTAACCCTGCTTAGCCAAAATAAATAATGGTTATATATTAGTGTTGAAGCGTGAATGTTTTGGAAGTAGCAGTGGATTGTTAGTGTTAATGCATTGGGCAATATCGTATTTGTAGTTAAATCTGTTATATTTGTCGTGTGGTTATCAACCTCATACTAATATACAGCATATCATTCTGATTCATATATGACTCAGAATGATATGCTGTGGATATAAGCCTTCTGCTCTCTGTTTATACTCTGTTTATGTTGACAAAGGCACATGCTCTGGATCCTGGGCTTATCTCCTCCTAAAATTAAAATAAAGATTGTTCTCCTATACCAGAATGGCTTCATTCCGACTGTTTCGCACCACAGCTACCTGTGTAGGCTAAGCCATAGTGCTGTAGAAAAATATTGGACTTTTCCTGACGTAATTTTTCATATCTGATCGTCAAACACAAATAAAAAACAGCCCCAGTAAACACAAAAATGCATGTATTAAAGCTAATTTTATTTAATAGGTCAGGGTTAGCCAATACATTAAACATCAGTAAGAAAAACTATTTGCTAGATAATAAAATATTATTAACTAGCTCTTCTACTTTTAGCAATAAAAACTTCACCAAATGTTTCTGATAATTGAGATCAATCTCTGACGCCCACTCTTCTTCACTTTTGTGAAGCAAGATTGGAGGGGTCTGTAAACATTAGGCCCTGTTTTCAGGTTTCACCACAGAATCTCTAGGGAGTGCAGGTCTAGGAATTTGACTTTTATTTTATTCACTGTCAGCCATTTGACTTAATCTTCTGTTTTGGGTCATTATCTTATTTTCTTTGTGTCAATGAGCCGTCACTTTGCTCTTAGTGGAATAATGAAAAGTGGGACACTTCTGTGAAGATTCACTGCTGTTCCAAGTTTTAACCATTTGTAGATAATGTGTCTAACTGTGGATCTGTGGAGGCCCACAGACGTAGAAATAGATTTGGAATCTTTCTCAGACGGATGGATTTCAATTACCATTTCTCTAATCTCCTTTTTTTGATTTTGGCATAATGATCAAGCCTGGACTGTCCTGAAACCAGTTACTAATGCAGTTTGGATTTTACTAATGCAGTTTGGATTTGGTTTGTGATTGGTTAATTACTTTTTCCACACTGGTGATTTGATAACTGAGTTGCATTCTCAAATAATAATTTCCTACATGCATTTTGTGTTTCGTCAGGTTATTTCATTCTTTTGATGGGTCGACTTTGATAACACACAAAAATATAAGAAATTAGGAGTGGTTCCAATACTGATTCACAGCACTGTATGTTTGACTAACCTCATCTATTTGGACAGTTATTAAGATGGAAAAAGGCGGCCGCACCTACACTGTGCTCAGACCGCTTTCTTTGTTGGTCTTTACAACTCATATTGCTTTAACCCTGCTGTGAATTGACTCGGACTTTGACGCTTCTCAGCTGGAATGTTAACCACAATTAAACAAGTTTACTCTTGTTAGCAGAGAGAGGAATGATTACCTCAAATGGAACTAGTGTACTCATTGTTGGCTCTCTATGCCTTACAGCAAATGGCCCTCACTTGTAACGTCTAGAACTGGAACTATTTATTATATCATATTAAAATTGCTGAGTAATTTTTCAGTTAACTGCATGATAAATTTAGATAGTTTAGTTAGTTAAACTGAGTTTGCGACATTGCAGAAAAGTGTCGAAAAATGACAATCAGTTTTCCAAAATGTGTGGCCGTAGAGTGTAAAAACCATAAATATTCAATGACCAATAATAACATGTAACACAATAGAGTAACTTAACAAATGAAAGGTTTAATCGCTTAACAAAGGGTGGCAGTGGACTTGTTCATAAACAAATTGATTAATTGACACATTTTCTCAGTGCAGGTTTCATACCTCGATTTTGTTACCCAGTTCTCAGATTTTATGTCACAGTTCTCATCTCTTCGTCATTAAACTGATGTATTACCACATACGAGAGCACTGGTAATCACCTGCACTCATTTTACTGTTGTGAAATTGCATGGATGTTAATGGAGCTTTCTGTTTATGCTGTAAATTCCTTTCTAAACATCAACTATACAAGTATCATAAACTTAGTGACGGAGCAAATAAGAAAAAGCTGATGAAATGATGATGACGTTGCTTTTCCCAGGTAAGATCAAATATTTCATTATAACATTATAATGCTGGATTATAGTCTGAGCAATATTATCAATAAAATTGTAATTAATTTTTATTTACCAACTAGATACTACCTGTTTTGGTGCCGATTCCATTCAGACTATCCAAATCCAATCTTAATGTCCCTTAATGTGTCCATGAAGTTTGTTAATATCATGAGTCTTTGGACCTTTTTTTTTTTTTTAATTGTATAATGATAACATGTCCAAAGGTCATTGAGCAAGATCCTTTACCCCATTCTGCCCCCCAGGCGCTGCCTTCTGCTCCCGATGGGGTTAAATGCAGAAACCAATTTTGCTACATAGGATTGCTTGTATGATTGTATGTGACAAATAAAGGCTTCATCTTTGTCTTCCTCTTCGTGAAAGCTCTTCTTGGACATATGGGTAGTATTCCTCCTGTATGTGGTAATCTGTATAGCTACCCTACAGTACCTTTTATAGTACTTCAATTACGTCACCTTCTTGCTGTCCTAATCGAAATGTAATTTCAGTTGTAAAAAATGACCTACCAAATATGCTCAGTTACAATGAAGAAATTGATAGAATATCAGCAGAGTATTGGACTAAATAAGGATAAGTAAAGTTACATGAATAACAAGCAGTAGGCGATAACAATGAGCCATTGTAAGGTCTTGAATGTCTTATCCAAATATGAAAAAGATACGCTGGCTTTATTTGTTTTCCCTTTGTGTTTTTGGTCATTAGAAGAGGGATTGAGGACAGTAATAATTTCCTGGTAATTGTCATAATTTGAGTCCGTCTCGATTTTGTTCATCCAGATGTCATAAGCACGTTGATGGGAAGATAGCTTTATGTGGACACCTGGCGCTGTTTGTGTAATCTTCACTAGTGTTGTGAACCCAGAAATGGAAGTACTTGGTATTCCAACATGTCAGTGACTTCCACAATAAATATGAAGCAACAGTTATTATTTTTGTCAAGTTTGACGATGGAAAGAAATGGGAGGACACGAAATATAAGAAAACTCAAATATTTCTTCGGTGAAAATTTGCCTGACTGAAATGAGTGGAGAATTGTATTGGAACTTTGTGTCATATTCATTGTGAACACAGCATAACTTGTAATTTGCAGCTAAAAACCTCTTTGGTCAATATCAACAGACATAAAACTGTTATCGCTGTTTTGATTAGTTTCATTTTTGATTAATCAGCAGTGGCAGCTCCATAGCTTGTCACACAGGAAGACTTTGTGTTGTCAATCAGGCAGCATCCCCCTCCTTCCCCTCTCGCCTCACCATCCTGTCAGTCTGTACAGCAAAGTGCCCGTCCTCTGCTCTCTACTGTGTCCTATTATATCACTCATGCTTGAAAGAAAAGCCACATGTGGACTGCAAATGTCTAAACACACAGATACACATTTCCTCTGCGTGTGTGTAGACATTTGGGAGCGTTTGTGAGACCTGAAAAGTCACACTTACTCGCACACCTCTTGAGTAAGGACTATAGAGGCAGAACTATAGTAGTGGAGCCTTTGGTGTAGTGAGGGTTATGAATAGATGGAGGGAGGGAGGAAAGCAGGGGTAGATTTATTCACACGATGTGACTTTGGGCGGGGGACTTCAGTATTTGACTCGCTTCCAGTCAGAGCTAGAAAATGTCTTTCTGGACAATTCCATTTAATCCGTTACACTTCAAGGTTGACCTGGGCTTATTATGTCTTTAATGTAAGCCATAATGAAGCCCAATAGAGCGTGAAACTCAGACTACCTAGCAACCAGAGTCTAAAGTTTACTTTATGACATAACCTACCGACTATTTCAGTAATAGGAATACTGCAAAGATCGTTTACTTGAAGTCCAGTTGGTCTTTAAATTTTGTGTGACTCCTATGCCTGTAGAGGCATATTACTTGCTCTGCTGCAAATTTTAGTTTTTAACCTATTTAAATATCTCCTGGAGTTTCTCCTGACCTCGACCCGCTCCAATTACACAAATAAGCTGTAAACCACAGACTACAATAAGCTATATGTTGACTTTTCCACCTGGGTAAGATTCGGTTTTACCTATTTCATTAACAACTTGTTTTTTGCAACTATTCAAACACTGTATTTTTACCATAAACAGCCAGGACTCCACAGTGCACTCTGAAATGTTATGTGTGCATATGTTATCTGTGTGTCGGTGTATGTGTGTCTTATGGAGGAGAGTGGATGTAGTTGTGTGTGAAGTCCAAAGTTTCTGTTGACATAACTGTAGTGTGTTGTTACTGCCTCAGTTGACCATTATGCCAAAGAGCAGCACAGCACAGTATATATGTACTGCTTCTGTCAACTTTCTCTTTTTTTACGCCTGCCATAGGGGGAATATAGTTTTACCCTTGTCTGCTTATACAAATTAGTGTATGGCTTATCTTCATTTCCATCAAACATAAATTTCAACCACAGGGTCTTCAATGGCATGGAAGCAGGGAGCAGTTGGTGTTGGGGGATGTAGAACCCTCTACCTGTATGCAATCACAGCCAAAGTAACTATAATTTTACTTCACAATGTTTTGGCCAACTGATATTCCCTTTATTTGATGTGTTGTCTAGAGATCTAGGTGGCAGAAGTGTATGTGCAGGGCTTTGAGACACAATAGAGTTGCTTTGGCAAAGACAAGCGATTTTGCGTATCATCTTTACTTGAGAATCTACAACAAGGTTTAATCTCAATACATGTGTCAGTCTCTGTTTTTATTGAGCCTGCTCGGCTGCTTTCAGGATAGACACACACAAATAGTTTGGACCATACGTGTAGGATAGCTGTGTCTGTATGTGGTCATTATTATACTGGGCTTTCCGAATGTTGGCTTTCTGTATGTACATGTGCATGTTTGTGTGTGTGTCCTAGTACGAAGGCAGCAGGGGTGTTATACTACTGGCTCCATTGATTGGTTCCATACAGACTGAAACTTGACCTTCACAGCAGATGTCTGTACATCTCCCAAAGATATGCACAGTCCTACCGTTATTATGTAACTCCTACATTGTCTTTGAGCCTATAGGAGAGCTAACCAATGAATCGCCGTTAGGTGGGTTTACATGGACAGCCTAATTCCAAATAGATTCGGAAAAGATGCCTAATCCTGAAGAAAGTGCTGCATGTAAACACCCCTTGCTGAAAGAAAAGTCCATTTCCGGATGAGATTTCATTCCTTTGCAAGGAGGTAGTCTCAGTCCTTTCAGAAAGGTTTCGGACAGCCGGTCGCTGTATGTAAACACTGTCCAGGAAAGCTCCCTGTTTGAGTTTTATCTGTGAATGCCGAGCGTCCTGTCTTAATGTCTTGGCTGAGTTTTTTCGGCGCATGCACAGCTCCGCAACGCATTTAAATATGGGGACTTCAAAACAGTAACGGTCTACAATGGAGTGTAATTTACTCACTGCAACTTTGAAACGGTTTAACATAATTGGACGGTCAGAGCGCATGCTCTCTTTGTCGTATTCTTTTTCTAGGCGCTTGTTGGCGGTTGGCACCCAGTTCATCGTAGCATTATCGCCTTCTTATGAACCGGAGTGTGGATATTGTGCGCATGTTAGAAATCTATTTACGATTAGATGAATCTATGCATGTAAACATCGGGTAGGCAATGATCACAGGTCATGTAAACAGGCGAATGGTATTGCAATTCAGATAAGTTTAATATGGATAGGAGAGGTGTCCCATGTAAACCCACATATTGATTTAATCTTTTACAAATGCATTGTTATTAATGATGTTAAATAGAGAATTCAGACGGTTTTGATACTTTTCCCTTTCAAACCAATATGCAGTACTTGAAATTTATACATATATATTTGAAAACAAATATATATTTTTTTAAGGTACTTATACTTTCTCTGTAATAATAATGTAGTTAAAGATGGTCATTTCAGCTGAAAAGCAAGTCAACAAATATTTGTAACATACATAAATGTTGTAAAATTGTTTATTACCTCAACGCTGTCATCAAATCAGTCTGGAAAGATGAAAAAAACGAAACAAACTGATTGAATACCAGCACAGTGTTAGACTAAGATAAGCATAATTTAAGGTCACTGGATTTCACACAGCAAACTATTTTTATCTACTGCTTCCAGTAGTTATAAACTTTGATTTAACAGCTCTCAAGTTTCAAATATAGTGGTTTCCTGTTAGCGTTGAATGTTGATGAATCTCTATTATTGCTCCCGACAATAATTATTTCATTAGTCTATCCAATTCCACCATTGTAAGACCCCTCTGTCTCATCCTCCCCATATTCTTTTCTATTGATTGCGTTTATTTTCATGTGTGACCATCACGGACAAAATTTATTCCCAATATGATCAGTGATTTGGAATTATTGGCATTTCAAAGTTGGCCAGCCTCCATCTAACACTGTATAAACAATGACAGTAGGAGGACGCTGAGGGCTGTTTGAAATTCTATGCACCTCTTGTCTGATGATATGACCATCTGCCACAGACCCAAACATGAAGCGTTTATGGAGATAGTTGTCCAGCTCCAAGCACTGCTAGCTTTGCAGCCAGAGCTACTTGAATGCCAGTAGGGAACAGTGTGTCACCTCTCTGTACTATTTCGCAGCTCTAGGACAGCTTTAGCATCATGAAGAGAGGGGAGAGAGCGCTTTCAAATTGTTTCCATACTTTTTCTAAGAAATGTTGAGCACCATTAGGTCAAACTCATGAACACTCTTCACATCTGTACATTGAGCTTTGCTTTTCATAAGTAGACATGAATTAATAATTTATTGTTGAAACTATATTTACTTTGTTTCAGCAGAACTATAATATTAGAACTCTCATTCTTACAGCAATGATGGTAAGAGCAATCATTTTAACTGTTATCACCACTACTATTGAGCCCTTCATCAACAGAAAGGAACCTAATTGCCTACTTTCTTATCAGCTATTGCTGTTAGGGCTGGACTGAAAGTCAATGCTGTAATTTATTAACTTACTGTGCAATGGAGTCAGCTACATACAATTGTCAAATTTAAAAAAAAATTCAAATAAATAGAGTATTAAACTGAACCTACCGAGATGTTGGAGATCATCGGAACATAATTCCATGATGTGGGAGTGGTGTTATAATGCATATTAACGGAACATTCTTGTAATTAAACGGTGAGGCATTCTCATCCCAAATTACAGGTATTGAATATCACCATACTTTCCTAAATATCTAAATAAATTGAAATGTTGTTGAATTCTTAATGAGACATTGAACACTTGAAGTTTATTCTTTGCTTTGTAACTCAGTCAAAACAGGGGGCAGCATGAATAATAGTTGACTATTTCTACGTGAATGAAGATCCTGTAAAGATCGATTTAGTGTGTGGAGAGAGGCAGAGGACACTCACACACACATTCTCGCACGCACATACAGGAGAAAATGGATTTACCAGTGTTACAACGTTGTCTGTTATCTCCTCATGGTTCAGATACTGTCTGGTTCCAGCTGCTGGGGAGAGCACTTCACTATTTTTTTGTGTTTTTGTACATGTGTGCACTTTGAACATATTGAACGCAGTATATCATATCTGTATAATCTTAAGAAACAAGATATTTTGAGACTGAGGTTCTACTTGTTTACCACATGGTGAAATTCTGTCATGACCACCAGGTTGACACCAGGTTGAGGCAGATTACTGTTATACTGGACCCAATAAACAAGTTTACTCTCACAGCATTAGCCCAGCTAAGTTGAGCAACAGGATATTTCAGATCCTACCTGATTTCCGCATCTTATTGAATATATTTACAGATTTTCCTGGGTGTGAAGAGTTTTTGAACCATTTGGGATCATATAAGAACGCGACACAGGGTCTAGTGATTGCGATAATGTAACCATAGGTTAGGGTTAGGTTAGCATTCCATGTTGTAAGGCTTAGGTCTCCAATAAATTTATTGTCCACATTGGTAAACATGTATCATTGTATATATGTGCGCAGGAGGAAGTACATATGTAAGGGAATAATATACTAAGAGCATATGTATGTACTCTCCATTTTGCAGGAGATATCCTGTGAGTGTGTGTGTGCCTGCGTGTTTGTCCACGTTCTCTTTTTGAGCCAGGAAACATGCAATTTGAAACGGTAGGTTGGTGGAAACATGCTGTAGCAGGAGATGAAGACACGTGAGCTGCTTGACCTCAAACTATCTCTGAGAGAGGGAGGAGGGGGTGAGGGAGACTGGCTCAGTGGTGAAATGCAGTCAGAGCGGGGAGAAATGATTGCACATTAGACAGAGGATGAAAAGGGCAGGAGAAAAAGAGAACCTTTGTAGAAAAGGTGGAAGACAACTTTAAAAAAGAATGTGAGACAAGCGAAGGCAACAGACACAGGCAATGGAATAACAAAGAGGGACAGATCCAAGAGACATAAAGAGAGAAAGGTCTGTAGGTGATAGACGCATTCAGGTCAGTTCATTACCACATGTTATGGACAGTGGTCGAGTCGGGGCTTGCTCACTTTTAAATATTGTATTCATAGCAAGACTAGGCAGTTTAAGGAGCGGGGGGAGGGAGGGAGAATCTGGTATCAATTAAAGGCTCAACAATCCTGTTGTTTGTCTCTGGGCTTTCACACATGAGCATGCGAGCAGTGTATGTGTGTGAGTTTCTTATTTCATGTAGTAGTGCTGGGCTTCTATTTACTTTATCAGGCTATAAGGTAACCTATACTAGAACATGTCTTATTATACAGTATACAGAGAGACATCTGGCAGGAAAAGTATGATGATGATTATTAATATCAGACAGAAACCACATGTGAGCTGTCTCATGTAGGGGTTGTGTGATGTGTCTCATCTATGATGATATCATAATTGTTCTTTAAACAATGTGTGAGCTGTTGCAGTGGGATGTGACTCACATTGCAAAAAACCCCAAAACACACAAAAGTTCACACATTGAGAGTACATACAGTCTGTGGTAGTGATGCATTCAATATGATCGTAATGATGAAGGCCATTGTATGATGGTCAATTATTGGCAATAACTTTTATGCCGGCAGGTGTGTTTACATATTTGATTAATAATGCAAACGTACACACGTTAGCCATAACATTAGAACCATTGAAAAATTAAGTCAAAATAGGGAGTGTGACTGATTGGTGTATCACAAACAGTATAGTAACTGACTTGCACTCCTAATATTATAGTAACTTCCAAAGTGACATACTCCATAATAAAGTCAGATCGCAATTACTCTTAACAATCATGAAGGTATTTGCACACATAATACATATCACATACCCCTGTGTGTTTTTTAAACATTTAGGTTAGTACTCCCTCAGTCTAATTACACCAGTGTGTTACTGGTACATTGCTGCAGTCCCAGAAAGGTGTATTATACTACATAAGTTATTAAAGTGACTTGAATTATCCTTACCATAGTAAGATAAGCAGAATAATTGGTGCAAGGATGTGTTTTTGTTCACTTGGAACCGAGAGACATAAAATATACTGTTTCGTGGCACGGCAGTGTCCACGTGTATTCTTTATAGAAGGGTTGTGTGAAGTTATCCTTATATCAGATCATTTTCATCAGCAGAGGCACAACATAATTGTCCATCAAATAATTGCAATAAAATTGTCTTGCCTCCTACCACTACTTTTCATAGTTGGTGTTTGTGCAAAGCACAAAACTTAGTGTATCAAATACTGAGGTAATCATGTTTAGGGAAGTACACTGATTTCGGAAACCAGACAATGGCAAGCTGACTCTTTTTAGTTTATTTGTCTACACTGGTTTCTTCTCTCATTTGGCGAGCAGAAATTTTGTGAGAATATGTTAAATGCTTTCAGTCGTGTGTGAGTTTGTTCTCTGTACGTGTCAGAGAAATGTTTGAGTGACATTTTAGTTGAAGCAGAGGAGTTACAATAGTTCACTGCAAACACAGATATGAGATTTTTCCCTGACACAGCAGAATCTGTGTCCTGCTGCTCGGCTGGATGAGTTTTAAACAAACTTTGTTTGTATTTGCATCAAATAGTTAAGGGTTAAGTTACAGTCCCTCTCTGATTCTCCTACTCTATGGGATTTGTTTTGCTCCATTTTAAGTGGATTCATTCTTTATCCCTAACTACATTTACACACAAAAAATGAAGCCTTTTGATTTTGTTCCTTATTATAAAGGTTATACTTTAACGTTACGTTTCAGGATTTTGTCCTCAAAGACCTGCCAGTAAAGAAGTCTTTTAATACTGAAATCCTATGTCTTCGGCTCATAGAACTGTGAGGTCTAAGTATTTGTGTGGCATGTAATTAAAATGACTCTAAATATAAACCTAAATATGTTTAGATTTAACATGCCACAACTGTCTGCAATAGTCACACCTGCTGTATAAAGATATATTTACACAGTATTATGGTTGACCAAGCTATACTCTCATTGAGGGTGAGTAAGCTTCTAACACACAACACAGAGTCCATATTTTGTTTCTGAAAGAGTTGATTTTTGGGCACATATAGAAAATTAATACATGTAGTGATCATGTTTTCCTTCCTGATACCAACTCAGCCGATAAAAAGTATCAAACTAATAATTCATATTGTTTCTACAAACACTGTGTTCTCTTGTCAATTGGTAATTTCCCCCCTTTTGCCTTGGTGAACTCCTCATGCTGTTTCACATGATCCATCTTCAAATTCTTTCAAAGATTTTTGGTGTTGAAATTTGTGACTCTTAGAACTTAATATACTGTACATGTCTCTGTTCTATTGTTGGGATTTTCCTATGAAACTCACAGCCAGATTGCTGACATAAAGATAACGCCATTATAACTGTACATTTATAAACTTGCTCATGATTATGTTGGCATGTGAAACAGTTTCAGAGTGGTGGAAGAATTGATTTTCTCAAAAAAAGAAGAAAATCGTTTTTTGGTATTATTCCTAATTTATAAAATGGCTGGTTTATAAATTAGGAATATTGTATCTTTCCCGAGTATGACATTTTAGTTAAGTCACCAATTGTCTTACAAATAACTATAAAGTCTGGATGCCTTCAGTAACAGCTTGTTTTTGTTTGGGTAGACCTGTGACTCACAATAGATGACTATATGTGAACAATAGGTGTGTTTACATGGACTGCCTAATTCTGAATAGATTTGCAAAATATGCCTAATCGGAAAGAAAATGCTGCATGTAAACGCCCCTTTCCGAAAGAAATGTCCTTTTCCGAATGAGATTTCATTCCTTTGCAAGAAGGTAACCTAAGTCCCTTCAGAAAGCCTTTCTGGTAACAAGTCTCTCTGCTTGAGTTGTATCTGCGCATGCTCGGCGTCGGGACGTATTGCTCTGGCTGAGTTTGTTCAGCGCATGCAGGCACATTTTAAATATGGCGACTTCAAAACTGTAATGGTCTACATCGGAGAGTCATTTATTCATGCAACTTTGAAACAGTGTAACATAGTAGGACCGTTAGATTGACGAAAAGTCACTTCCGCTCATGCCCTCTTTGTCGTATTCTTCTTCTGGGCCCTTGTTAGCGGCTGACACCCAGCTCGTAGCATTATCGCCACCTTATGAACTGGTGTGTGCATAATGTGCGCATGTCGGAAAGCGGTTTCCAATTAGACTAGTTGATGCATGTAAACACCGGGTGGGAAAGATCAAATGTCATGTAAATAGGCAAATGACATTGCAATTCTGAAAGGCTTAATTCGGATAGGACAAAAGTGACCCTTGTAAATCCACTTAATGATAGCCAGCTAAGCACCTCTTGACACACCAACTATCTTAGACCCTAAATAAAGGGGGGTCCGACTTGTATGGCATCTTAGATGGCAGAAGAGGCATTCTCAGAAATGGAACTGACCTCTGTTTGAATGTGAGGGGCGATGGCAGATTGGGGTCATCTAGTGCTCAGTGGCTCAACTCAAAGTATAAGGTCAACTCGAAATGTGTTAAATTGATGAAACAACTGGGTACCCGATACCTTCTGAGCAGAGGATTCAATTAGGTTAACAATTGCTTTTTTCCCTTGTTTTTTTTTTTTTCATAGTTTTTTGACAACGTTAATACATTTTTTGAAGAGATACAGTATAAAACACCACAGTTGTTCATGGAATCCCAGCTCGATATTAAAAATGACACACTGGCACGATACTGTTCTGCTGCTTTCTTGTTTGGTGTTTTAATTGCAGCTCATTTGTGACCTCCCTGTGTAAAATGTAGTATCAGTATTTGTTTACGTCTCCACTGTTTGCTGCCATGAAAGCCACGGTGGAGGGAAAACACAGATTTCTGATCACAGACATTGTGGAACTGCTTAATCTGCCCCTTGTTGATTGTGAGTGTTACTGTATGTGTGTGTTCACATGCAAACATTGTGCTCATGCCTGTTGAAACCATTGAACCTATTGAACAGATGGTAGCATGGAAGCTTGTACTGTGTGTATTTTTGCATTATTGCCCTTAGGAGTGGCGCAAAGTTGCAGTCATTGATTCAAATGCTGTGTCACACAGATTACATACGAAGTATTCTGGCTCTGGGGTAGGTACCAAGCAACATTCAAGAAACTCAAGAGCAACCTGTACCCTCTTGAGTAACTACGACCCAGCTTGTATTATTGCAGGGTTACAAGATTGGTCACTACAGCGTGACATCAGGGCAAAGGGCTGCTGAATTGTTTTGCCCTTCAGCTCACACCACCTACGGTCACAATTAATTTCTTCTGCTGCAACGCCAAATTTTATCTTAATGCAGCCGTATGACATGCTGACTCCCTGCTGTGTTTTGCCTACTGCAAAATTCCTGTACATATACACACCCCTGCACTGTAATGGGAAACAAAGTGACTTGAACCAAGCCACACATTCAAGCCAATGAGCAACAAGAGAACTGGCTGTTCTCCGACCTCTGCCTCTTCCTCTTGCTAGCCACTCCTCATCTTCCATAACCACAGTGAATAAATCTACACCATGATATACCTCAATGAAAGTTAATACCAGGGCAGATACTACCTTGCCAAGTTGTTGTAAAAATGGTTTGCTTTGTATAGCAATCCAGGCTTCACATGCTTTCACATGGAATAACATGTCTTTGCCTGTGTAATGTTTCTTATTGAGGCTAACTTACCCTTAGGCAGCAGGCACTCAGGCTTCTGCCATATTCCGTGTTTGGTGAGCTATCCCAGTTGTTACCGTGGCAATGCATGTCCATGAAATTTTTGAGCGGAGCGTCTAATAGAGCATAATAGGGAGAGTTGTATTGTATTTATTTGGTTGATGAATTCATATAGTAACAGTTTTTCTTCTAGAAACACACCCTCTGCCTTCAAAGGCGGTGTGTGTTAAAGTGGAATAGTTACTTGATGAATAACGGTCATTAATTTGAATTTTGACAAAACGTACCGAATATTTATTGATCAAGGCTTTCAATTGAATGAATTTGGGCACAAATTGTGCCTGTGTTCACATTCATTCATTATTCCTAAAGGCTTATCCTGTTCAGGGTCGCGGGGGCTGGATCATATCCCAGCTAACATTGAGCGAGAGGCAGGTTACACACAGGACGAGTTGCCCGTTCATCACAGGGCTAACACAGAGGCAGTCAACCTCTCATACTCACATTCACTCTCACATTCACTCCTACGGGCAATTTAGCGTGACCAATTCAGCTATGTTGCATGTTTTTGGACTGTGGGAGGAAGCCACAGATCCCGGAGAGAACCCACTCAGACACGGGGAGATGATGCAAACTATGCACAGAAAGTGAGGCTGTGAGGCAGCAGTGCAAACCACTGCGCCACCTCATGTGTTCAGATGATTGTTTTTTCTTGTGTTCACATGAAAGACAAAAGAAAATTCAATGCTTGTTCAAGTTTTGATCCAATATCAGTGGTATTACTTCTGTCATAATGGCCAGAATAACTTGTTTGCATAACAGGTAACTACTTAGAGAACATTAGCAGGCAGCAAAGTGTTAGCCCGTGCTTGTATTCAGTTCCACCAGTTGTATCTGGGCATGCCCAGCGTCGTGACGTAATTTTTTACGCTTTAAGTTTTTTCAGCGATGCATATCATTTTAAATACACCAAATTCAATACAGTACCGGTCTGCATCAGAGAGTGATTTATTCATTGCAACTTTGAAATATTTTAACATTTTTGGACAGTTGGATGGGCGAAAACACACTTCCGCGCATGCCCTCTTTGTCATATTCTTCTTGTGGGTGCTTGTTGGCACCAAGCTTATCATAGCATTATCGCCTCCCTATGAATGGGAATATGGACCCTATGCGCATGTGTTAAGAGGTTTCCGATTCGATGATGATGTATGTAAATACCGGGTCGGGAAAGATCACAGGTCATGTAAACAGACCTGTGATCTTTCACTGGTCTTTCCGAATTGTAATTCGGAAAGGTTTAATTCTGAAAGGAGAAAAGTGTCCCATGTAAACCAACCTAATGCCCTAGGAATCCAGGGAGAGAGGGAAACAATATTTCTCACCCACTCGCACATAAAAATGCACATACATATACATATCATAGGTGGGTTCAAATGGACAGTATAATTCCTAATCGGAAGAGAAGCCTAATCAGAAAGAAAATGCTGTATGTTAACACCCCTTTCCGAAAGAAAAGGCCCTCTCTGAATCAGATTTCATTCCTGTGCAAGGGGGTAGTCTAAGTCCTTTCGAAAAGACGTTGGGAAATGCAACCGCTGCATGTAAATGGTGTCTCCAAATAATTCCTGGTGAGCGGGTGCCCGATGGCCACAAGATGCTTTTCTCAGTTGTTGCCTCTGTTAAATATAACAATTAAAGAGCTATAACCTAGTATGCTTAACTAAGTGACCTTACCCTTGACTTCTGAATAACATTGATTATTTTGTTACTCTGGCACCTGTCAGTGTGTGAATATATTAGTCTGCAAGTGAACATTTTGTCCTGAAGTTGATTTGCTGGAAGCAGGGAAATTGGAGAAGTGTGCTTTCGCAAGGACCAAATTGCTATGGCTGAACGGCTGGGTCTGAGCATCTCCAGAACTGCAGGTTTTGTTGGGTGTTCCTGGTCTGCAGTGATTAGTGTCTGCCAAAATTGTCTGAGAAAGTAAAACCAGTGAGCCAGTTACAGGGTAATGCTCACCAAATGCTCATTGATGTGTGCTGTCTGATCCTACTGAAGAGCTACAGTAGAACAATTTGCTGAAAAAGATAATGCTTGTGCTGGTAGAAAGATGTCAGAGCACACATTGCATCACAGAGCTGTTTTGGTGGCAGCTAAGAGAGGACGTGGTGAGGAGTTTTAATACTGTGACTTATCTGTGTTTATCAGTTTAATAATGCGCTCCTTGTAATTTAAGAATCATTGGAGGGAGTTTAATCAGTCAGTTGCAAATGAGTAGCATAATTCAACCCTAAATTGAATTGGAAATGCAACAGCCACAAATGCAGTATGTTGTGCTGGTGTTAGTGAATAGAAATATGACCTTGTTTCTCTCAGAACAATGTAAATAATTAATTAGAGGAAGCCTGTGAGAGAATGACAGCGAGGGTGGTGTCCGCTTGGTGTTGGCTCAACCTTTTTGAGACGTTCAGCTCTGAATACTTCAGAAGATGTTCTGTATGCAGACCCATGCCATGAATGTGCTTCACATTACACACACACCCTCATTGTTCTACATGCCTGGCTGTTTAGCATTCACACAAGTGATGGAGGGTGAAGCTTAATCCAATACTATTTCAAAAGCCAGGGTTTCTATGGCACTTTGTCATTTTTGATTTTGTGGTTAATCCTCCTCACTGGGCCTTTTAAAAAGGATATATGATTTAGGCGCAAAACTTAAATATAATATCCAACATTATATATTGATTTTATTGTTGAGAATAAAGAGGAATCTTCCTCCTGTTCTTTTTGCCTTTCCCTTTAGGAATTGCCCAAGCGAACATCTGTTTCCATCCTACACTGTCCTCTGTAAATCCCTGTCACACCAACCAACTGCATGTCCTCTTTCACAACTCGAGAAACCTCCCCTTTGGTCTTCCCCCTTTTCTCCTGCCTTCCAGTTCAATTCTCCTACCTTACATTCTTAAGAATACTTAAGAATAAGACTTTTTATCTATAATGAGCAGGTCCTCTGAAACAGGTGCTAGAAATGAGCATATTTTAATATTTTAGTGTCCACCGTAGGAGAAGTAGAGACCTGAGGTGTTATCTTGTTATAATTTGAAACTAGACTATCAAATGCCACCTAGTTTTCATACTGGATCTCAAACAAGATGTTGATTGTATGTATTGTATGTATTGTATTGTATGTAGATTTATTCCAACATATTTACTGCAGTCTGACTTCCAGAGACTTACAGTGCATCCGGAAAGTATTCACAGCGCTTCACTTTTTCCAAATTTTGCTGTTACAGCATTATTCCAAAATGGATTAAATGAATTTTTTCCTAAAAATTCTACACACAATTCCCCATAATGACAAAGTGAAAAAAGTTTGTTTGAAATTTTTTGAAAATTTATTAAAAATAAAGAATGAAAAAATCACATGTACATAAGTATTCACAGCCTTTGCCACGACACCTGAAATTGAGCTCAGGTGCATCCTGTTTCCACTGATAATCCTTGGGATGTTTCTACAACTTGATTGGAGTCCATCTGTGGTAAATTCAGTTGATTGGACATGATTTGGAAAGGCACACACCTGTCTGTATAAGTTCCCAAAGTTGACAGTGCACGTCAGCACAAACCAAGCCATGAAGTCCAAGGAATTGTCTGTAGATCTCCGAGACAGGATTGTATCGTGGCACATTTCTGAGGACGGGTACAAAAAAATTTCTGCAGCATTGAAGGTCCCAATGAGCACAGTGGCTTCCATCATCCATAAATGGAAGAAGTTTGGAACCAACTGGACTCTTCCTAAAGCTGGTCGCCTGGCCAAACTGAGCGATCAAGGAGAAGGGCCTTAGTCGGGGAGGTGACCAGGACAATGGTCACTCTGACAGAGCCGAGCGTTTCTCAGTGTAGAGAGGAGAACCTTCTAGAAGGACAACCATCTCTGCAATATTCCACCAATAAGGCCGGTTTTGTAGAGTAGACAAATGGAAGCCACTCCTCAGTAAAAGGCCCGTGACAGCCCGCCTGGAGTTTGCCAAGATGCCCCTGAGGGAGTCTCAGACCATGAGAAAAAACAATTCTCTGGTCTGATGAAACAAACATTATACTCTTTGGCCTGAATGCCAAGCATCATGTCGACAGGAAAAGAGGTACCGCTCATAACCTGGCCTAAAACCATCACTACAGTGAAATATGGTGGTGGGGGCATTATGCTGTGGGGATGTTTTTCAGCGGAAGGAACTGGGAGACTTGTCAGGATCGAGGGAAAGATGAATGCAGCAAGTACAGAGACCTCCTTGATGAAAACCTGCTCCGGAGCGTTCTGGACCTCAGACTGGGGCGAAGGTTCATATTCCAACAGGACAACAACCCTAAGCACACAGCAAAGATAACAAAGGAGTGGCTACAGGACAACTCTGTGAATTTCCTTGAGTGTCCCAGCCAGAGCCCAGACTTGAACCCGATTGGGCATCTCTGGAGAGATCTGAAAATGGCTGTGCACCGAGGCTTCCCCTCCAACATGATGGAGTTTGAGAGTTCCTGCAAAGAAGAATAGGAGAAACTGCCCAAAAATAGGTGTGCCAAGCTTATAGCATCATACTCAAAAAGACTTGAAGCTGTAATTGGTGACAAAGGTTCTTCAACAAAGTATTGAGCAAAGGCTGCAGCCTTATGTACATATAATATTTTCGTTATTTATTTTTAATAAATATGCAAAAAAAAATTTTTTTTTTTGCTTTGTCATTTTGGGGTATTGTTTGAATTTTGTGGAAAAAATTAATTGAATCCATTTTGGATTAATGCTGTAATATAACAAAATGTGAAAAAAGTGAAGCGCTGTGAATACTTTCCAGATGCACTGTATATATTGAAAGCCAGGCTTTTCAAATGAATCATTAGTTTGTTTTGAATCTGTCTCATGCAACCTAGTAGTACTGGATGATCATATCAGTGGTTCTATCGCTTCTAGTCTATGGCTGGATTCTAGCTGCTCTGTGCATGAAGGCTTGTGAACCACTCCTGATGGGAGGAATTAATTAACAGAAGGAATTATTTTGCCTCTTTCACAGTGCTACGTGAAGACAAGCGTAAAATAAAACAAGCTTAAACTTCATCAAGCATACACATACACATATATAAAGGACAACATTGTGAAATTAACCCTCTGCATTTGAGCCATCACTGAGGGATCTGTGAGCAGCCCCAGTAATTTTTCCAGGGAGCATAGCTGGTTCAAGTTCTTATTCAAGAACCTTCGGAAAGTAGACTCCTGGGCTTGGACTGCAGACTTTCTGATAATCCGATTGGGAGACAGCTGCTCTACCCACTGAGCTACAACGTCGCCATTAATTTCAAGATGCTAAAATGGATGTATATAGCTTCATGATACACACACAGACTCCAGCTTGGGATTGCTGTTGCATGCTGTATCCATTGTCCTCTAACTCTGTATTTCTCTGCCCTAAATCACCTGCCACTTACATATCAATGGCAGAAATACCAACTAGTGAGTTTTTGTATCCTTTTGTATAATATCACACAGTCTACATTATTGGAAAGTCTCGCAGCAGTTCAACAGGTTGGCCATTGGCCAATATCTGACCGTCAATGATGTCTCACGGATTGTGTCAAACAGACTCAACGATGTAGCTACGAGTCTTTAGGCCTTTTTACACAGATGAGCAAAAAGGAGAGTGACAAATAACGGAGCAGCCTTTAGTGTTGCATTAAATACATGCTTAATAAATTATTTACCTTTCCTGTTACAATGCAGTTGATCACGTACACTGCCAAGAGTGTAATTAGCTCCCTGACCTTGCAATCTTTCTCCAATTTGATGACATTTTTGGTGGATTTTCTCATCTTTGACTTCAGTGCTAACTGCTATTAGCTGCTTTCTAAATCTATCGGTTGTGGGCCCCACACAACTCACGTCACTTATTTCTTACTGTCCCAACTCACGTTTACACTGATGTGTGTCAGCCCTGTTGTTACCTCTGCCTCCCTCTCAGATGCACAACAAAACATAATCGTCATTATACCTTCATTGTTATGAAAAGTCGTACCTTGAATGGATTGGGTCAAGGGGCCTGTACTTTTTACGCAGGTCCTAACTAATGTGGCGTCAGCTTATCTAACTGACTAAAACCTATATTCCACTTTTTTTTTTTTTTAATTGATCCCACTGATGAAAAGAAAAGATGGACACCGTCTCAAGATGAGAAAGATGAAAATTTCTCTGTTGAAAACATCTAACTCTAATTGCAATTGTAAATCCAATTAATATACATTTGCACCTTACACTATATTTGTCGCCCAAAATTAATTCCAGCATCCCCTGAATCCTGCCCTCAAAACCTGCACAATGTGATTGGCTGGCGGCTGCTCAATTTACTTCCCAAAATCTTTCCATACACAACAAAATAAAACAAACCAGGTCTTTACGGATACACAGCACCACACCAATATCCTGGGTTCTCTGACTTCAAAGACTTAAGTCATACAGTTGTAGTGTGTCTGATAACAGTAATTCCCTCCTCTAAAATGAAGAAGACGAGGGGAAAGGAGATTCAACATTCAAGATTTTAATTTTTCAATTTTGCTATACGTGCAGGACATAAATAAAATCAAAATAGCGTTTGTCTCTCTTCTTAAGAAATAATAAAAAAAATAAAAAGAACGCCTGAATGAAGTGTAATAAGATTAAAAAATGAAATAAGATAAAATACAATAAATATATATATACATGTCACAAATACCTAAATCTACCTACAATAGTGGCGGCTGTGTAGTAGAAATACAGTAATGCAATATCAGATGAACGTAAAGAAGAGAGAGGGTGGAAAGGGTAGCAACATGCACTTACATTTTTAAGTGCCACCAACTGTGTTTCTCATGCTATGAAACAGAAGATGTGTGTCTGCGTGTGTGTGTGTGTACGTTAGAGACCTGAGCCGGTTCATTCATGGTAATTAATGCCACTAGAATAACCACCTCTACAAACAAGTTATTCTGCTCCCCTGTGTGGTTGAACTGTCTGTGGCAGTCAGGTTTCAGACAGGGAACTGGGGAATCCTTCCACACCCCTAGCACAAAGAGTTGAAAAGAGAGAGTGATCACTCTAATCATATGCTAACTGCCCTCAGGCCTGAATGCTCCCAAATATTGAAAGGATTTGTATTCATTTTCTTATTGATCCACCATAAAGTGGTTATCTGCAGCATTCACAGGTGATTTTAACTACAAACTACGATTAATTAATATTTTTATAGCAGTGAAAGTTTGATCAACAACCTTTTGTTGATACATGTAACACAATTGTTGGCCCACTGGACTAACTTTCACTTTATCTGGCGAAACTGCATCCTTTGTTACCTTATATATACAATGGTATTTGTTATTTCTATTTCCATCATATTGAAGCATTTTCATGTTTAATGCTGTAGCAGTCCGCCTTTGTCAATCGTTCTCCTCTCTGAGTCTTGCACTGTTCATACTCCACAATTTCGGTATCTTGAAAGTGACTAAATGAAGTGGTGTTACCTCCAGGTGATGGGAGAGTTTTTCTACAATGTTAACATATAACTTCTCTTTGATTGGTGTCATTTTTAATAATAATAATAATACATTTAATTTATAATGCACTTTACATTTGGATCAAATCTCAAAGTGCTACAAAGTAAAAGCAGATAAAAGCATCAATAAAAAATAAAATAATAACTATTTAAAAACCTGACCAAAAAGCAGCAAGGTTAATTAAAGTTATAGGTTCTGCTAAAGAGGAAAGTTTTAAGTCCTTTTTTAAATGTGTCAGTCGTCTGTGGAGCCCTCAGATGGTCAGGAAGGACATTCCACAGACGAGGGGCAGCAGAACAGAAGGCCCGATCACCCGTGGTGCTAAGCTTAGTCCGGGGAAGGAGGAGGCGGTATGAGTGGGGAGAACGGACGGATCGTGTTGAGGTCAGTGGGGTGAGTAGTTCTTTTAGGTAGGGGTAGCGTTACCATGGATGCACTGGTGAGTGAGGAGGGAGATCTTATAATTAATCCTGGTGGAGATGGGAAGCCAAAGAAGGGAATGAAGAGCGGGTGTGATGTGTTCGTGTTTACGAACTGTCATCAGGACTCTCATCTCATCTTTACTAAAACCAGGGTGTATCCGAACAACAGACACCGCATTCTTTTAGGTACAAGCTTTTCTGGTTGAGATCTAAATGTTGGCCCACTTTTTTCAGTCCTGTCATCCATGGCTGAAAGACCCTGTTTTCGGGGACAGTCCCAATGGAGAATGTGGTACGCATACATATAGTGCCTTGCAAAAGTATTAAACCCCAAAACTAAACTAATCATTTTACTGGATAACATTTTCTTCATCAGATAAATGTTATGCGTTATATGTTTTGATATAAATATTTTCTTCTGGATAAACAACACTTACTGAAATGTTGAAAACAACACTCTATGTTAAGTCTAGTTTTAGTCAGGAAAATGTGCTGCCATTTCACTATGCTATAAAATATTTGTGGATTTCTTTGACCAAAAAAACAACAATATATCCATAGTTTTAGTTGACTCAAGGTTGACTAATAAAACAGGATAACATTGACAAAACAAACAATCCATACACACAATAAAAGTGTATATGACTAAGACTAAATTGAAAAAAATAGCTGAAAAAATTATTACTAGGGTGGATGTTAAAATATGGTCTTAACAGGGCCTCAGTGCATTATATGCAAATGATGCACTGTCTTCACAATTTCCTCAATTCTAGAATTTCAGCTATAGTGTATTTGTAGTACAGTGTATCCCCCAATTATACTGTATTAAGCCATTAATGCAGAGCTACTTCAGTGGTAGGTGGGCGATCCACCCTCTCACTTAATAACCCTAGTGTTGTTGTAATGTGGACTGTTGCATTTGTCATCTGGTGTCATTGTTAATCTTTTGTTTGTAGAGAGCTTTTCTTGTAATGCCTGTTTTGCTTCCAGCATGCCAGCTCGCTATTCAAAATCACACACTCCGGTAACATTAGGTTGGGCTTTGTTTGTATCAGTGCAAATAGGCACAACCAGTGTAATGACAGGTCTCCCTTTTAGCATTTCTGTGGTATATTAATGTAAAAAAAGACTCCAGACAGTGCTTCTTAAAAAGGTGAGAATTGTGCTGTCAAAGCTGCATCCCAACAGTGCTGATGGAGGTGGGAAGTGATATATGTCCTAAAGGAGAAACTGAGGTCACCAATAAGCTCCTCCCCTACTTTTCTCCCTCCCACACCATCCTCCATGTTTCCCCTCTCCTGTACTAGGCTGTTCCTCCATAATAGCCTGAAATGTCAGAGACCATTTGTCTTCTCAAACAAACGCACCACAAACACACGTTGTTGGAGCTTTCCAAACCCAGTGCAGACCTACTTTTGCGTGCTTGCTCAAATAGAGGCCTTCTTTGTTCACTACGTAGACCCCAGAACTCGCTGTGTGCATGTGTGTGAGTGGAAAATTGCTGCCCTGAGGCTTCTCCTCGGTCTGTCAAGCTCTCTACGTCTTAGTAACACACACAATTTCATTTTCTTTCTTCCCTCCATCTCTCTGCCTCTTCTGCTCACATGCACAAACATGCACACACATTCAGTGTTGTGAAGTCACATGAGAGGGTAGTAGGACCCAGCCCTCAATGCTTACCCGACTCAAGTCTCCACACGATGATAGTCTGCTAGTCTTGGTTTGTCTGTGTATGTCTGTGGTGAGTGCATTTTCTCAGTTTCTGTTTGTCTAAATTGTTAATATTTGATTTTTGTTATTATGTTTCACTTGATTTGAATTCCCAGTTAAAATCTCTGATTATTGATGCCTGATTAATGAATTGTTGCAACAGACGACACAGCTGAGAGTATACCATGGAGATACGTTTGGTACAGCACTCATTTTTAATCTGAAGCATATCTCCGTGGAAATATGATTTCAAGGGTACTCTGGTCAGGTCATTTTCCACAAACACTAATCTCACCAAAGAAATGGATAATAAGACATATACGATGTGTTGTATAAATTTTAAGGGGGGGATTATGTCTTCTACATGACGACTTTTGTTGCTACCTGTCAGACATTATTCATATCAGCTATGACTGAAATGGCAAAATTGCTCTCATTTGGCAGAAGGGCATGGGAAAGGGGAAACCCTTTGTTTGGCTCTGTGGCTTGTCATAGCCAGGGTAAACCTAGCCCAGTTTTTTTATTACTCTATTTGGCCTCTGAGCACTCAAAAACATTTCAGTAGTTTACTCAGAGATCGCACAACAGTTTATTTTTGCTATGTCAGCTTTATATTCTTAGACTAAATAAACAATAGCCGCATAATGATGGTCCCATGTGTCATTGAAATAGTATGCAGAGGTACCACAGGAAAAGTAGGCATGAGTTATAACACAGCAGTGTTGACATCCAATGCCACTTTGTATGCCCCTAGCTAAGGAGACACATGGACATATAGACTATAGGAGTCAGCTATCGAAACAACTTCTTAAGACCCTGATGCTTGCCAAGTCAGTATTTTTGTGTGTTGCTGCTGCTTATACATTTACCTGAAAGACATGTAAGGTCAGGGTGTTTTGGATAAAATTTTAACCTTTCTTTGGTAGAAGAACAGTGAACTCCCTTAGCTTCAACTTTCTATCACCTGCATCAGTTG
The DNA here is from genome assembly GCA_009660295.1 of Lophius piscatorius. Lineage (NCBI taxonomy): Eukaryota > Metazoa > Chordata > Actinopteri > Lophiiformes > Lophiidae > Lophius > Lophius piscatorius. Next base: position 11,286 of record VRLP01005181.1, on the reverse strand, counting down.
GGTTTTGTGCTGGATACATTTTTTTTTTTTCTATTTTTAGTTTTCTTTCACCCCGCAGACAGCTTTTTTTCCTCTTAAATCCGCCCATCTCTCTGTTTCTCTTGCTTTCAATAGGTGGGTTTACATGGACAGCCTCATTCCGAATAGATTCGGAAAAGGCGCCTAATCTGAAAATTTTTTTGTCATATAAACACCACTTTCCAAAAGAAAAGGGCCTTTCCGAATGGGATTTAATTCCTTTGCAAGGCGGTAGTCTAAGTCCTTTCGGAAGTCCTTTCCGATAGCTTTTTTGTGTTGTATCTGTGCATGCCCAGGATCGTGTCGTAATGCTCTGGCGCAGTTTTTCAGCGTATGCACAGCGCTGCAATGCATTTTGAATATGGCGACTTAGGAACGGTTCAGTTCTACATCGGATAATATTTTACTTATTGCAACTTTGAAAGAATTTAACATATTTGGACTGTAAGATGGATGAAAAGCTACTTCTGTGCATGCCCTCTTTGTCATATTCTTCTTCTGGGTACTTGTTGGCTTTTGGCACCCAGCTCATCCTCAGCATTATCGCCAACTTATGAACTGGATTGTGGCTCATCTGCGCATGTCAGAAAGCTGTTTCCGATTATATGAGTTGATAAATGAAAACACTGGGTCAGAAAGATCCCAGGTCATGTAAACAGACAACCGATATTTGAATTCGGAAAGGTTTAATTTTGAGAGAAGAGAAGTGCACTACTTAAACCCACCTAGTGTTACTTTCAGTTTGTGCTGCTCTGTATCACGTGACTGTGCCATGTTTTCATTGTTTTAGAGAGAAAATCAAAGTCTCTTTATTGACACAGCTGATGTTTGAACGAAAATGCTTCAGAATTATACTTCAGAAATGAAATGGCATGAGCATAGATGCACAAATGAAGATTGTGATTTTATTCATTTTAATTGCCTAGCTCCACCTCTAAAGGTAAGAATACCCTGAAGTTAAATCTGTATTTTAAAAACACCAGCAGAGCTGAGCGGAGATGGGGGTAGTTTGCTGTCACAGCATTTTATAGCTGACTACTCAGACTTAACCAAGCTTTTTATGAGCTAAGGATAGTGACAGTAAGAAGGAAAATATTTTTTCAACATGAAAGCATTTAAACCTTCTTTTGAAGACGCCTAAAATAAAAGATTAAATTCAAACAAGCATAGTATGACATCTATAAGACTAAAAAAGGAAAGGACACGTCAACAGTTAATAAGATTTCATCCAAGTATTACTTGGTGGGTTTACATGAACAGCCTTATTCTGATTAGATTCGGAAAAGACATCTAATCGGAAAGAAAATTCTGAATGTAAGGCCCCTTTCCGAATGGAAAGAACCTTTCCGAATTAGATTTCATTATTTTGCAAGGAGGTACTATAAATCCTTTCCGAAAGCCTTTCCGATAGCCAGTCGCTGCATCTAAACGCTGTAACGGAAAACATTCTATTTGAGTTGTATCTGCGCATGCCCAGCGTCGTGACGTAATGCTCCGCTAAGTTTGTTCAGCGCCGCGACGCATTTTAAATACGGCGACTTGAAAATAGTACCGGTCCGCATTGGAGAGTGATTTATTCATTGCAATTTTGAAATATTTTAACATAGTTGGACTGCAGATGGGTGAAAAATCATTTCCGCGCACGCCCTCTTTGTCGCATTCTTCTTCTGGGCGCTTGTTGCCGGTCGGTACCCATCTCACAGAAGCATTGTCGCCACCTTATGAACAGGAATGTGGATCATCTGCGCGTGTCTGAAAGCGTTTCCGATTAGGTGAGTCGATGCATGTAAACATGGGGTTGGAAAAGATCACGTCATGTAAACAGGCGACCGATATTGCAATTTGGAAGGTTTAATTTGGAAAGGAGAAAAATGTCCCATGTAAACCCACCTACTGATTTTACCTCATTGGTCTCATTGGTGGTCAGGGATAATTAATCTACCTGTGGTTTATTATTTAAGTATACTGATATCACTTTCACACACGATTTTGGTGTCAAAATCGCTATCAGCTGTTAAGTATCACTTAACAGCTGATAGCAGCTTGAGTCTCGCCTCAGGACTTCTCATGATGTAAACAGAACAGGAATGGCTGGTATGACGAGTTGGCAGTCAATGGAGGTAAAAAGTATACTTACTCCTGGTTGAAACAATAGTTATAAAGGTCATGGGAGTATGTTGTAGCTCAGGTTTCTCGATGGAGGTTTCCAGCTAGCATGGCTTAGCTAACAAACATTATCTGGCCCACTGGAAATATTGTGGAGGATCAGGGACATAGGGGTTAATGTTTTGGAAGTACTTGTCAGTTTAAAGCCTTTCTGATTATTTAACTCTGATAACTATTTAAAATTTTTATGTATATTCTTTTGGATCATAAGGCTCACAGACCATGGGCCACATACAGGTGGCCAAACCTTCCTGTCCTGTCTGCAGAATATTGATCAATCCAGAAAATCTTACTCATCTATTGGAAATACACAGTATGTTCTAATAGGGGTGACCAACGCACGGCAATGAGCCAAGAAGTCTGGAATTCATAGTTCCCCTGTTCGACAGAATCAGATTACTAGAGATATCAAATAATCACTTATTTTACTTACTTACTTTATCCCCCTAGAATTATGCTAAGTCTAGGTTGGACACTATTCTAAATGTTTTAACAGTATTGAATCCAGGCAGTTTTTCTTCCATCAAAGACTAATGAGATGTTCAGAGCAGATTTTCTGATGCAGTGTAGTAAGAGGCCGCATAAGGAATTTTGATATGGTCACTTTAAAAGCATCCAGCAGTCATACCTGAGAGACCAGCTGTGAACTGTTGGTGTTGTGTAAACAATCATTGGCCCTCTATCTGTTTCAAGCTGTGCAGAATGGATTAAATGCTAACAGACACATGTGTGCACAGTCGACAGACAGGCAGAGCTGAAGGAGACGGGAGGGATTTTCCCATACTGCCTCTGCAGCGGCTGCCCTAGATTCCACTGAACGATTATCTTGATGCAACTAGGCTATTATTAGAGTCGTATTAACAGGAGAGAGTCTGACGAGATGAAGGAGGAAGGAGAACTCTGAGCGAAAAGAAAAGCTTTCCTTGTTTTTCTTCCAGTTTGTGTCATCATCCACTGCTAAATATTAAATACTTTTTGGTTTCCACCAGAAATCAGACTGTATTCTCTGTAGAATTTCATGTTTGATGGCACAGCTGATTTTTAGATTCAGTCACCCCCACATTCTAATCGGATTAATGCTGCTCCAACAGGAATGTCATAGTTTTCAATAAATCTTCAAATCAGGCTCCTTATAACTCAAAGTCGGTTTGATGAAGTCACAAAAATATGAAGTAAAAGGAAAGACAACGTTAGGAGTGATGAGAATGAGAAATGCGGATTTTTGCTATCATTTCAGCAATGGCTAAAGATGAGGTTCAGTGATCAGGTCCTGAAAGCTAAAAACCTTATGCAAACTGAAGGTAGTCGCTGGTGGGAAATCTTAGAGGGTGTAGAATTTCTAAAGTTGTACATTTATTATATCCTTGAAAAGTCAGGTATATTGTGGAATCATCGTTGTCGCTGCGTCCACTGCAGATCCTTTGTGTTATCACGATAATGTCATGGATAATTTTCAAACTTTATACTCCCATAAACCTAAGCGCTATAAATTATACTGTATCGATTGTAGGAAAGGTCAGTTGTATGTTTTCATCACAAGGGAGAGCTTTATCTCCAGACACATTTTGGCCATTGTTTCTCAACCGTTAGGACTAAATCAGACAAACCTGGTACCTATGAATCGGCTCGAGGAGATCTATCTTGTGTATGTATAACTTTTTACTGTAATAGTTCAAATTTTACAAACAAGGGGAGATGAATCTTGTATTTGTTATTGTTCTATAATTACTCATATTTCGTCCACTAGGAAGGCTTTTTTTTTGTGTCTAAAGTCTTTTTTTCACTTTTACTTCATATGTGTTGGATTATGTCCAAACTGGCTTATATGAATCTATACAAGGAGCTCTATTTTGCATATGTATTAATTCAAAATAATAGTTCATATTTTACTTGTTATGCCGAGCTTTTTTGTGCAAAGCTTTTTCTCGTTAGTAACTACCCAACCATGGGTACATTCGTGTCTAAATTTAGCTTATATTGACAGAAAAACATGTTTCTTGTTTTATTGCTGGGCTCAGAACAAAACAATTTTATTTATCTTCATTTTTGAGAAATTACGGGATCCTATCTTAGAGCATATTGTTGACTTCATAGGAATAAACTGCTCAAAAAAAAGACAGATTAACTCTTAAAGAACAAATTATTGAAGTTGAAAATCTTAACTGATATACATTATATAATTTATTGAGAGAAAAATAATGTAACAATGGTCAGTTGAAACCAACATCAATCCATTTAAAAATCCCACCGAATAACAAAGCAAAAAATTAAAAGCGCAGGCGGCTCCAATATATGTGAATTGTATCACTGCAACTCATAATTTGACTCCCAGACTTGGATCAGGGCATCAGTGAGCTCCTGGACAGTCTGTAGTGGTGCTTGACTGCATTGGTGCGATGCAGCGATACATAACGTCCTATAGGTGATGGATTAGATAAATGTCAAGTAAACATACGGGCCAGTCAATGGCATACCTTCATTATCCAGGAAATGCCTACACACTCTGGCCGCATGACGTCGTTCATTGTCCTGCATCAGGAGGACTCAGGGTCCAGTGCAACAGCGTAAGGTCTGACAAGCGCTCTGAGGAGTTCTTCACGCTATTCAAAAGCAGTCACTTGTTCGAAAGTATAATGTATAGTCGCTTGACACTAAAAGCAGCAGCCTATCAGATTTTCCAAAAGTCATATGTCTGGACATCGATAGGAGATTAATGTGGAATTGGAGGAATTTTAATATACTGTCTCTGTCCACTTTCGGAATAATATTGTAATCTCAGAATAGGTGACGTGGTTTACAGATGTATCTGTGATTTCAACAAACACAAAGCAGCAGTTGCGTTTTGGTCATGGTTGATAACACAATAAAATAGTGGAAAGAAAACATTGATATTGTTCCCTGATCTTTGCAGCTTTGTGATACTTTTGTGAGTGACAAGCTTCGTGTTGGTGTGAATGCATCATTGAAACCCTAACTGCAACTTGACACATAAAACTGATGTCACTGAAACTGCAGCACCAGGACTGGGATTTTGAAATAGCCCTTTAACTGATTCTAGCCTTATTGACTCTGTGTGGACATGACCCGAGGTAGTCATGTTTGCTAAGCCCAACCACGACAGTCCATATGTACATGTTGATGGAGAAGCAGAGATAAAAATAATCATTCAGTATTTTCATCCTGAGGAAAGGTGGTTAAGAAGGACAAGTTTGAGTATTTTCCTAGCAGTGTGTCAACAACAACACAAAGCTATTTTTGAATATTCCTTTTCCTTCAATCACTTCCTCTCACCTCTCTCTCTCTCTCTCTCTCCCTCTCTCTCTCCGTCGCCGCTTCTTTGGGACCACACATCCTTCGTGGATTGGAAGAGACGAGGGAGGAATAAAAGAAAGGGGAAGCTGGGCCACAATTCTCCGCTTAAGGCTATTTACTTTTCTCTCTTTCTTGTTCTCCGTTGTTTTTAACCATCTATAATTTTTTTTGTCTGCAAGAATTAGTTTTCTTCTCCTGACCTTCTTCCCCTAATCATATGTGTTATTGGTGCCGTGTTGCATGTCTCACACCATCTGCTGTAGAGAGTGGGTACCTTGTTGAAGAGAGGATGTATCTTCATGCTGTAAGTAGATATTACTGCAACTCATCTGCTCTCAAATTCTATCTCTCTCCTCCTTACTTTTTTTTTGTTTTCTCTGCAAACTTTACATTCTTATGAATCTTTTGTGAGCCTCAACCCTATTTTTAACTGTTGCCTGGGGACCCTCGCTTTTATGTTATGCGAATTTGCCACATGTTTTCAAACTCAACAGAGTTTGAATATTTGTTGCTTATCCAGAAGAACTGAAAAATAATGAAAACTTAAATAACGGCATTGATATACTTGTTCACATAACTTTTAGAATTCAGAAACTAGTGACTACTGCTTAAAGTGTAGAACAGATGGAAGTTGATTAATTATAATTGTACTTTAACAAAACCAACATGTTTTTTGTGGTTTTAAGATGCACACTGCACACATTGTAAGCTGGTTAAATTGTTGTTTCCACCTCAAGGTTTTGTATAAAAACCTTGAGGTAGTTTCCAGTTGAATTATAATGATTATAAGTGAAAAGCTTATATATCAAGGAGACACCTTGATATCCATCCAGCTTGATGACATCCGCCGACAAGTCCCTCGTACTTGGCGAGCCTCCTTTCAAAGTCTTCTTCCAAGCAGTGTTCCCAAGGGACTGTCCAACAGAAGCGTTCGTTTGGTTGCCTCGGACAGGTAAACAATATTTTGTCTCAAGGTAGTGGTCACAATGTGTCGGGAACTTAATTTGCCGCTCAAGTTCAACCAACAGCTGCCAGGACACCAGCAGATTTTTTTTTGCAGCGGGGCATGGCTACTCCCTAGCTCTTATGAAGGTGATGGCTTAATTGGAGGGGCGGCTCTGCTTGGCCCACTCGACTGCAACTGCACCAGTCGCTCAATACCATCCCTCTCCCAGTGCCTTTGAGCAGCTGCACAGAATGTGCTCCAGGGTTCCAGGCTTGGAGCACAATGGACACGCTGTTGAACCCCCCTTGCCCAACACGTGTAGGTTGAATGGGATACGAAGCACATCATACACCGCCTGGATGAGAAACTTGATCTGCTGTGGTTCAGCTTTCAACAGTTCGGCCAAAGTAACCCTCCTCTTGATCGCATTTTCCCATCTTGTACATGAACCCCGTCATTCCCAACGTCCTGCAAGATCTCTCCTCCTCACACCTCCTCCTGGACTAGGCAACGCTTTTCCTTGCCTTTGATGGTGCCACAATGGGGAGTTGAAAAGGATCCCTTTCCAGCCCTGCCTCTTGTCACCCCTCCCACCATCCTGTTGTGACACACCCTTGACTCTGCTTGTCGAACAGCCCCCTCTGCTCTCCGTTTCCTACCAGTCCTCACTTCAAGCCCGGCTTTGGCCATCTTTGGATCGCTTGAACCTTTGTACTGCAACAATTCTCTGGCTCACTTCAGCTTGAACTCCTCTTCCAAGGACTTGAGCAGCAATTGCCGTTTGTTGCGGTGTACCTAGAGTGCGATGCTGCTTAGGCTCTTTGGTAGTCCAAGCATCTTCTGAGGTGGCTGCTGACGTTCCTCTCAAAGGTCTCAACTGCGGAGATGGGCACTTTGTAGACGAGGAGTGGCCACAGGATTTTGGGAAAATATGCTGCAGGTACAGCAATACTTTAATGTTCCCTGGCAGGCGACATCGGTCCACTGTTTTCAGCCAGCCTTTCGACTCGGCGCAGGTTTTCTGAATGGATGCTGCATCCCTCAGGGTGCTGTCAAAAACCATGCCTTAGCTCTTGACAGGCTTATTGGTGGTGACTTGGATGGTTGCACCTGAAACGTTGAACTGGAGCTTGTCATTCACCTTTCCTTCTCTCAGCACCATTAATCTTGACTTGGCTTGCTTGAAACCCATCCATGCAAAATCCATCAGCTTTTCATGACCCTTCAGAATCCATTGACAGCCTGGGACTGACTCTGTGGTGATTGTGAGGTCATCCATAAATGCGATAGGTGGCTGGCATTGAGCTGATTTCACTCGGGCCCCCTGCACTGTGGTTCAGCAGATTTTGTGAGCATATTCATAACCGAGGCAAACAGGATCACTGAGATAGTGCACCCCATGATTATCCTGATGTCAATATTGTGCAAGCCTGATGTCAATGCTCCTGAAGAGGCTCTCACCCTGGTCTCATCCTTTGTCGTCATTCATCTGCACGTCTTCTCATACAACAATGGCTCTGCCATTCTCCCTTGTCGCAATTTCAGAAGTAATGAAACCTTTAGAGCACACAAACACACACTCACTCACACACAGTCAGCATCTAAATGACTCTCTGTGTCGTATTGGAGGGAACATCAAATGTGACTGCCCACAGCAGCCCTACTTAACTTTCGTTTGCATGAAGAGGAGATTTCCTGTTCTGTTCCGGTGATGACATACCTACTCTACATCTTTTTGTCAAAATTACTCTTTTATTGCTTTTCTGATTATTGTGAGGGTAAGCCAGCTGCAGACCAGCAACTGAGAAAACTGCTCCATATATTTACAGTATGTACCTCAGGGGAACTGTTTTCCTCACAGGGTCAGTTAGTCTCTTCCCCCGCTGATTGATATTCTGTAGTAGTAGAAAACAGCAGCAGCGTCACTGGGTCTGTTGTCAGGAAAGAGGCGCCTTGGTTACCGTATTGTCAACCTGACTCCCATTTAGGTAGACTAGTCACTCGGTTTCCAAGCAGCTCGCCTGTCCTCTTATTGTGTTCCTCTCATTTGTGGTAATTCTCATCTCATATCTTCTTTATTATTTTTCCAGTCATTCTTAAGTATTCAGTGTAGTCATATTTGCCTCTTATTTTTATCCTTATTCACTGCTTTGCTTGTGCAAATTTCACCAGGGTAATTCTAGGATCAACCTACGGATAACAAAAGGATATTATTCAGTATTCCTTTACACTTTTCTCTCAAGAAATGAGAATTTGTATGGCATTGGATTGAATTTGCGCTGTGAAAGTGATAAATTCACATCACACTCGGTGTGAACGCATTTTTAGGGGATTGTTGATTCTGTTGTAGTGGCACATATCATCGATGTGCTGGACCACAAATATGTACTGTGAGGCAGGGAAAAGGTTATCTGAAGATATATTGCCACTGGTACGTACATACATACAGCGCACTCCTGGCTGGCTCTGCGCTCTCGCTAGCTTTAGTCGCTCTGCTAACGTTAGCTTCTTCAAACTTCGTATGTTCCCCGGGTGATTAATGTTTAAGTGTCTGATTAAGTTTGTTATCCCAAATGTTTTCGGAGTTATTCCCATGCAGCTTCTTGTGGCCTTACTTGTGATACAAATTGCGAGCTTTGGATTTCATTCACTAGTGAGATGTTTCTAGCCATGGTTATTCATGCTTGGTGTGCGTCAAGCGTTTAACTGTCATGGATAAGGCAATGCTGAGACTGCTCTGCTGATCACAGATCATATCAAAATTTGTCTCCCAGCGCTGGTCCATCGGTGAACCCTTACTAAAAATGTTTAAATCAACCTGTCTGATGTGAAATTGTTGAACCATCAAAACTGGATGGAACAAATAAAACATTGGTTCAGTTTGATCCAGTAGAAGACTACCTTTTTTTTGTCAGACCAAATTCCGGAAATTTTATTTGGATCTTTGTTCTGGGAGGTTTCTGGGCGGACTGTGTTAATTCGGTTATAGAACTCATCTGCCACTTACACACTGTAGCACCCTTTCGTAAGTGCGCTGTGCATCATTAGTTGTGGATTTTTGTAATTGACCCACAGTTGACTTAAATTGTCTGTTCAATTGAATGCAAAAAAATCCATTGCCAAATGAAGTTTGATTTTATTGACATTTTTTGGTCAATTATTATGACTTCAGGAATTTGGTAATTCCTCACATGCTGACCCCACAGGCTCAATCTGTTTTACTCCAAGCTGAATAAACATTAATGTTTGTTGTTGGCTGGTGTAATATATATGAGGCTTAAGACTTCCTGTCAACCATGAAAGGAGTGATTATTCTGGCTGGCAGACTATGCCAGCAAATCAATCAATCAATCTTTATTTATATAGCGCCAATTCACAACAACCGTTGTCTCAAGGTGCTTTCCAGAAAGAGCAGGTCTAGACCAAAGTCTTTATATAATTATCTACAAGACCGAACAAATTCCTCCTTGAGCAAGCACTTGGCGACGATTGCGAGAAACAACTGCCCTTTAACGGGCAGAAACCTCGAGCAGATCCAAGAGTCAGGGTGGACGGCCTACACACACACACACACACACACACACACACACAGAGAGACTATATATCCTCTCCATGGTCGGGTAGCAGCAGGGATCCCAGGTTGATAATAAAAATATTATATATCAATATTAATGTAACATTTAGCTATAGTTTATGGGGAAATACTATAATAATAATAATAATCATCATCATAATGAGAATCTTGTGATCAGTGGACATCGAGGAGGTCCACAGCAGCAGATGCAATCACCAACCATGTGACCCTACAGGGCAAGAAAACACAAAGGCTCCAGGGAAAAAGTCAAGTTAGTAACATGCATTAATCAATTAGCATACATTAATCCATTTAACATGTATTAATGCAGTAACGTGTATTAATCCTGTAACATGCATTAATCCATTTAACATGCATTAATCCAGTAACATGCATTGAAGTGAGAGGGATGTATAAAGAGGGACAGAGAGAGAGGGAGAGAGAAAAGCTCAGTGCATCATGGGAGACACCCTAGCAGTCTAAACCTATAGCAGCATAGCTAAGAGCTAGCTTATGCCAGCCTTAATTATAAACTTACATTTTCCTTTCATAAAGGAATGTTTTAAGCCTACTTTTAAATGTAGAGAGGGTCTCTGCCCCCCGAACCAAGATAGGGAGATGGTTCCACAGGAGAGGAGTCTGATAGCTGAAAGCTCTGGCTCCCATTCTACTTCTGGAGACCCTCTAGTGACTACAAGTAACCCTGCATGCTGGGAGCACAGAGTTCTGATTGGACAATATGGAACTATGAGCTCCTTGTGATACGTTAGTGCCTGACCGTTAAGGGCTTTGTAAGTGAGCAGAATGATTTTGAATTCGATTCTAGATTTTACTGGGAGCCAATGAAGGGAAGTTAATACAGGAGAGAAATGTTCTCTTAACCTGGTTCTGGTCAGCAGACGTGCAGCAGCGTTCAGGATCAGCTGGAGGGGCTTCTACCTGCTAGTGGGGTATTACAGTAATCTAGGCTGGAAGTTCCAAATGCATGAACTAACTTTTCTGCAACCTTTTTGAGACAGAATATGTCTTATTTTAGAAATATTACTTAGATGAAAAAAGGCAGTCTTAGACATCTGTTTTATGTGGGAGTCAAAGGACATATACTGATCAAAGATAACTCCCAGGTTCCTCACAGTGGTGCTGGAGCCTGAGGTCATACCATCCAGAGTAAATATATCATCAAATAAATTGTTACTAAGGTGCTTGGGTCCAAGCACAATAACTTCAGTTTTATCTGAATTTAATAGTAAAAAGTTGCAGGTCATCCAAG
>VRLP01005180.1:0-39719 GCA_009660295.1 Lophius piscatorius | reverse complement strand
ATTTTAAGATGCACAAATTTTCAAATGCTATTAAATTTATTTTCTCTGTTTTATTTTTAAATGCTGCCTTAACCTAATGAGAGAAAAACATTATTATTATTATTATTATTATCATTATCATTATTATTATTATCATTATTGTTATTATGATTATTACACATGTATACTTCAATGTTAAGTGACAATAAATATATATCAATCACACTATTTCATAATGTTTGACATTATGATGCTCGGACCTTCGCTTGAGGAAATTTTCTCTCACTGGACCTCTTAAAATTTTAGTTGAATACCCCTGGTTTAGACCATAGAGACCCAAATGAGGGAGCCGTGTGTGATGTCATCATTAACTGACGGTTTCTCGGTCATGACTACATAACCTGGTACAAAACAGGGGAAATCTGTAATAGGACCTGTGGTCATGTCAGAAAAGGCACATTATCCTTGGCAACAGTCCAATCCAGCAATGAAACTAGAAAAAATGTATCCAGATGTGCCCACTTCTGAAAAAAAACTGAAGATGGCGATAGACCATACCTTTTTATATAGGACATGTTTATGATGTACGGTATGTATGAGAAATATTGGATGTACGAACGGATAAAAGGAACCCTATATGTCCCCTTTATTCATTCAGTCATTCATTCATTCATTTTCATTCATTTTCATTCATTTTCATTCATTTTCTGTAGTCACGTATCACCAGTCCAGTTCATGGACTGGTGAACAATTCACCAGTCCATCACAGGGCCGACACAATGAGACAACTATTCACACCTACGGGCAATTTAGTATCACTTTTTTCTTCTCATTATTTTTCTTTCAGCTGTTCCCTTTCGGGGTCGCCATCTGTTTCCATCCACAGTTACTTCCCGTACTTTGACGGCTAACATTACTATTAGCCTTCAAACATGAACTTCTTTCATTGTGAATTATGTGTTTCGCTCTGTTTGTTTGTTGGATTAAACTACAGGTACTTGTTGGTTTTTCCTTTATCTTAGTGATGGTAGTGGGGGGGGGTGCCACATTAGATTTAAGATTAACAACGCATATTTCTACAGTTACAGTTAGCTTAACTGTACTGTTGAAGACAACAGTAAAGTTGCCTTCAAACATGAACTTCTTTCATTGTGAATTATGTGTTTCGCTCGGTTTGTTTGTTGGATTAAGCTACAGGTACTTGTTGATTTTTCCTTTAGCTTAGTGATGGTAGTGGGGGGGGGTGTCACATTAGATTTAAGATTGACAACGCATATTTCTATTTTCAAAGATAATCAATTTTGACAGTTGATTGACAGGCTACCATGAAAATGGGTGGAGGAGTTAGCATCACCCCAAAGAAAAAAACATTACATTTTGTGAATAATCTGAATAGATCTGAATAAAGGAATGGAATCATTGATTTTTTTAAAATAACTTTAACTTACACTACAACATTTCTGAGGGCAAACAATATATATTTCTTATAAGCAGTCAAGAGGTGAATGTCCCCATGGAAAATCCAAACAACAGCTATAACGGCTGTAAAAGCTTAAAATATGGTCAACATTAAGATGTTTATGTATGTGACAGAGCTCTCAGGTCATACTGTAAATTTTTTCTGGCAGATTATGGATGAAATGGAGAAGTACCACCAGGAATCATTGGGAAAGTCAATTCAAAATTCACTTCTGTATGGAATAAATAAATCAAATAATAGTGCAACAGACTCGAACTAAGATCAAATTGTAGAGATGAATGCAAATGAAGAAATGTAGATGAAATGTGAAGTATGTTCAAATATTAATGAGCAAGATCTTGACTGGAAATGTCATAAGGGTTAAGGTTTATAGCCAAGGATTCACATGATGAAGGTCAAACTATCATGAGCAACATCCGTTGCTCAAAGGTGTAGTGACCAAACAGGGAATCCAAGCTGCCTTGACTGAGGTTTGTTTATTTATCTATTCATAGTCAGATGAGGCAAATGGCACCAAGATGTATTAAAATGGCCCCCTCAACAATTATTAATTCCTTGTCTATGACCCCTAATCCTGTTCAAGGTGGCGGGAACCGACCCCATCTGATATTGGTAAGGTTGTTTCCCATGGGTGACACATAAAGGGAAACAACCATTCATGGTCACACCTATGGGTAATATTTAGTGACCAATTCATCTTTACTGCATAATTTAGACTGTTAGAGAAAGTTGCCCAGAGGCAAGAAGTGGATTTGCACCCAAAACCTTCTTTGCTGTGTGCTACCCAGTGTGCCACTGTAAAAACAGGTAGGGTTTGAGAATCAACCTGATTATGAAGCAACCCCAGGGTCAGGTTACAGAGGCAGCTAAGACTAAGAAGAGATTTCCAGACGTCCCTCTCCTAAGTAACTTTCTCAGACTCATCTTGGAAGATCCCGAGGTGTTCCCAGTCCAGATGAGATATATGTTCCCAGGCCAGATGAGATATATGTTCCCAAGCCAGATGAGATATACTCTGTTGTGAGGTGACTGTGAAAGTTATTTACTTCACAATGGACCGATTCACTTGGTTGATATTATCAGCATCTGTGAAAAGCTACTATTTGGCAAGACCGTGTCACAAGATGTATTTCGGTGGCCGAGTGTGCATCACGGTCAACTGGTGCTGCGGTGTAGTGAGGTTGTTTTGTTCTTTAACAACACAACGCCCAATCAGCACCCAGCTAGTTAGCGTAGCCATGGGGATGGATTTAAACTACCAAACAAACAAGAACAGGAACCAACATGTTTTTATATTCTTTTAGTTCAGTTTAATTTTGCAACAGAGGCTGCTGTAATGAAGGAGTGGAGATCTACATGTATACACAAACCTGAGAGGAGCTTTTGGAAGTTCCATGAAAGTTAAGAGTTGACTGACATGAAAGTTTATGCTAACATAAAATCAGCACAATTTTGGTGACAAATTAACCACAGTTTGGTCTGGGTCATTATTATTATTTGTTATCTTACAGTAGAAAAGGTTCTGTTAGCCCTATAAATTTGAATGAAAAAAGGCGGTCATCCAATATCATGGTGACTCACCTTCATCGTTAGGCTACCATCATATTGCTACCGTCATTCTAAAAGACGACTCTTCATTCACATTGTTCCTTCATGCTGCTGGTCTGCGCACCCTACATTTCCACCCAGGCCTCAGAGATCCATCAGCCTCATCATTCAACAGTCTCAGCAGGGTCATGAGCCACCACCAACAGTATCCAGACTCAGGGGGGGGTTATTCCAGGCTAGTGCTCAGGGCAGAGATCCTTCAATCACATCTCCTCTGAGAGACTGTGTACCAAAAACTTTCTGGCAGACTAATTATGACGCAGCATTTGTTGGAATAAATATTCATCTTCTATACTTATCTTATATATGATTGAAATATTCAGGAAATATCGGATCTAGGATATTACTTGGATGCAGTTCAGACTTTGGTGTGCGCTAGATTTTACAAGAATGTCATGCATTGGTAACCAAACTTTAAAAAAAACATGGATCCAGATGAAATTCCGGGTTATAACCCAAATGTACTTCCTTGCCTTATCTTCAAATTTTTTTTTTCCATCAAAACCTGTTTATATCTTTTAATTAATCCTGCTAACAGTCAGATAGAGGAACTACTGCAGGCAAAACATAACCTTGCACAGAGGTAGTAAAGCTGAAGTAGGTCACACTGTAGCATTTGCCACTTAAGGTGATCCCTAGGATCATTTCCAGAATGGGTATGGTCTGTTTTAAAAATGCCCATTCCGAATGTATATTGGCCTGTAATTTCTGTTTTATTAGACATTTGATGTTTACATTTTTTTGATTAATGAGTCAGCTGATTCCCAGCTGAGCCGACAGTCATGTGACAAGGCGCTATTTCAAGTGCCCGGTAGTGGCGGTCGAGAGAGGAACCAGGGCGAGCGTGGTTAGGCTACGGGTGACCCATGTCTCAGAGGTTGGAGTGGACCGCAAGGACTAAGCCCTAGATCAGGGACTTTACAGAGATGCCACAGACACCGGAGGAGCGATCCTATTCACCAGGGACCGAGTTGGCGTACTCCGGTGAGATCAAACCCTTTTTTATTGTAATTTCATATGCGGCAATGCCTGGACTGGTGAGCGCTGAATTGTTGGATTATCAAATGGAACGGATCTCGGTTTCAATGGTACGGCTCATATACGTCATCTGCTCTGTGCAGGGACGTTCAGGACAATTAAACGCACCGGTGGAAGAACCTAGGGGATCGTTTTTGTTGCCTTACCATTTGTATACAGGGGATTTTGTGTTTGTTATTGTTGCTATTTCTTTACTGCATATTGACCCTAGAGTGGCCGCTTCTGATTAATTAAATGATTCCTTAGTACTGTTCCATCATGCTTGATGTTTTGTAAGAGGATCATAAATGCCCCGGTTTATTCGTAATTATCTCACATTCAAATAATGTGCTGATTGTTACAACACTGCAGATTTGAAGGACTTCTAACATCCCAGGGCAAAACTATCTATGTCTTATATCTAGGAGCCATTAGTTTCAAAACCCAAAAGTATTTAGGAGCCAAATTAAATTTTCAGGAGCCAAAATATATAAATATCAGAGTACTCTTAACTTAATTATTCTTTGTACAATATGTGCCATGTCCAATATTTTGCAATCTTATTAGCATAAATACATTAATTTAATATCTAATTTTTTTTTCAATTTTTTATTGAAGAATGTGCAATTAGTTGCTTCCTGCTTATTTAGTCCCTGAGTATGTATCTATGTCTATGTCTATATCTCCCAATCCCAAAATGATACAGTCCCTGACATTATTGTGTTTTTTAATGTCACCATGCTTCTTCAATACTTTTAAAAAAAAATAATTTGAACCGGTAGTGAACTTTTAAATTCTTTGTTTTGTATGTATGAGTGCTTCCCACGGGATTTAGAAAAACTTTGGGAGTTGAACCTCAGATGTTCTAGGGGTCTGTGGGCATTCTCTCCTGGAAGAAAATGTTGACCTTTTTAAAGTTTAATGCATTAATCTGGTGCACCTTGAGAGTAAAATTAAGCAGCTTAAGCCTTAAATTAATTAAAGATGAACTTTTTCCTCCTTAAACCATTTTTTTTCTTTTCTGGTAAACAATCTAATCTAATAACCAACACATTGGTTGTATTTATAGGAATCATGACATTTCAGAAAGCCACGATCACAATGCATGATAAACAAAATTGAACGTAGTTCACAATGGTTAAATAATAATGATAACATAATATTAATTGAATGGAGTATGAATACATTTCAGCCGTCAAAAAATTAAGCAAAGGTTTAAACCTGTGTTTAACTGGCTTATTTTTTTTAGAAAATAAAAAATGAATTCAGGATTTCACCCTAATTTCCTGTGTGCCTGTACCTTGATGGCATAAAAGCCAATATTTCTAGAACAGTAATTTCTATAGATGTTTCTCACCAAAAACTCCAATTGACAAGATTATGTTTGTAGACAACTTGATGACAATGACGTGCAATTCTGCTTTGCCCGAAACTGATGGTTGAATGAATAGACATTGATAGCATCATGCAGTATATCTCAACACAATGTGCTACTGACAGCTACGTTAGCGAGCTCTCCCGCTGATGTCAACAGTAAACACTTGTTTGATTTGATTTGTTGTTCACACTTAAGCATTATCAGGGTCGCTTGTCGCTTTTTAAGATTAAATAATTAAGAAATTGGTGGGAAATGCTGAGTGTTTTGTATAATTGTCAGGATGGTCGCCATTGGCATCTGGCAAAAAAAACAGGTCACAAAATAAAAAAGTAAGTCGCATTGGCAACCATTTTACTTGCCATTTGTAGCCCTGCATAAATAGTCCCTATCATTTCCACATAAGAGAAAGCGGGGTGGAGTTAAGCTTGGTCCGTAGAGCGGGCACCCCATGTGCAGAAGCTTGATCAAAGGCTTGATCCATCATTTTCCCCTGTTTCTTTTCCTGTTTCCTGCCTCTCTTTTCAGCAGTTCTATCAATAAAGGCCTAATTAGTTTCTGTGTGGCCAATTCCATGCCGGTTATACGCAAGCTCCACATGATATTCCACGTCACAAGCACACACAACAAGCATGAGTTACAATGTCTACCAACAGGTCACCACCAGCGTGCTGATGACATGTTTGTTTGTCTGACTGTCAACAAAGACAAAAACCCCAGGTCTCCTCCCAGTTGAACGTGGCTGGAAAAACCACCAAAGGGAAACGTCCTAGGAGCATCTTGATCTTCACCTTATCCCTATGAAGGAAGCTAATTACAGCCGCTTGTATCCTTGACCTTATTCGTGTGGTCTCTGCCTAGAGCTCACGACCGAGGTGAGTCCGGGAACACAGATGGAATGCTAAATTCAGAGCTTTGCTTTACGACTCAGCTCTCTCTTCACCACAACCTACAATCATTATTGCTGATGCTTTACCAAACCTCCATTTCCCACCACTAGGGGAAAAGACACCAAAATATTTAGTTTCTCACTTGAGGCAACATTTCACGCCCAACCCGGAGGGTGTTGGATCAACTTAATCAGATGTTTCAAAATGACCATAATTAGTTTTTTCCTCTACAGAAAAAAGGTTTTTGTTCTAAAGAACTGTTGCACCTGTTTCCTTTTGGGAACGGTTAACAAGTTAGAATATGCCTAACAATGCCTCTGGTTCAGTGAACCACTAACCGGATGATCTTATTTTTCGTTTAAAAGTTAAAGTTATGTTATCAAGAAAAAGTTGGAATTTGTTTCTGCAGGCGATAATTAATAATTTATAAAAAACAATTATTGTCCAAAAAAAACCTGCACGTGGTGCATTTTCATGAATGTCTCTTTCATCGATTTGCATTGCTTCTTCAGAATTATCTTGCAGTGGTGCTCCCTCAGGAGAGGCAAACTCGACAAATATTGCCCAACTTCAATAAAAATAAGGATGGGTCCCCAAAAAAGTCACACAAATTGATACACTTTATAATGATAACTACTATAAAACTCCCATGACAGCTCTATACATTGCACCACCAACAGCCCCCTCCAGGACTCTGGGATTGCCCCCGCCTTCTTGTCCATACCCAGAGTTACCACCTACAGATGTTTCATTGCTGCGCCACTCTTCCTCAGCATGTAGCAATAAATAACTATAGACAGGTGAATTCTCCCCTAGAGAAAAATAAAGCATGCATGTACTTACAACTTATTGATGGGAGCGCTACAACAAACATGCAGCACAGCCTTTATTTCTCTAAATGACATGTTTTAATTGTTTAAGTGCTTAGAGTATAATAATGAGCCTGTCTACAAGATATGGCATTCTGTGAGCAGTAGCAACTGACTTTGGTTGGGAAAAAATAAAGACACTGCAGCCACTGCTGGCGATGCTCCTCCATATGCACCCAGGAGTAATAAGTCTCCATGCCTGCATAGCATCACTGCGTATCTGTGTGCGTCACTGTTCAACAGAAGACACATTATAAACACTACAATGACTCCATCTATTCACACCAAAGGCCTGCATTACACCCACACACACACACACACACACACACACACACTCTGCATGCTCGTGCTACTGGCTAGAAAAAGGCTTTGTTGGCATAACAGACATAAGCTTCTGCTTCCAGACTTCCAGTCAAAAAAGTCGCTTTTATCGTTGCGATGCTTTTGGAGCAGAGGGAACAGAATTAAATAATAATTCAACATCTTATCCGATCCTAGGCCACTTGTTAAATCGGCTTTCATGTTTTACACAAAGATTAGCTTTTACCGTAGGCAAAGGTTTGGTAGTTGGCGTGTTTCCGTCCTGTCAAGTCAAATCTGCTCCGGACGCGTCTTTGCTTTCACTCTTGGATCTTAATTTTATTTATAGGAACAATGGTTTGATGAGTTACGTGAATGCCGAATTTACCAGAACAACTAAATGACTCCAAATCAATATTTATTCTTATCATTAGAGGTGTTAAGTTCAACACTGAGCAGTATGAGTAAAGATAAGGGCGATTGTTCACGGAGTTCGGCGAGGCTTTCTTACACGACAGTAGGGAAGGCGGATGTGATATACCGGGTTATTGCTGCATACACGTTCTATACCGCTCCACTCCAGTGGTTCCTTACATGAAGAATCAGTAAGTGTTGTGTCGGTGTTATAACGGGCCGGTGTGAGACCCGGAGGTGGACGAAAAGACGGACGGAGGCCCTATTAATGTCTGCGCGCTGCGACGCTTCCTTCCTACAGGCTCCATTCTACTAGCCTCTGCTGCTCCCCCACAAATTTAAACCACATGAAGATACGAAGGGCTCTTATCCACCCTCACCTCACTTCTGTCACAGATTATCCGGCGTCCGTTAAATCCCAGAGATTGCCCAGTGTCCGTCAGGAGACCGGGGAAGCTTCATTGTCCTGCCGCTATTCAGTCCTCCTGCGCGCACAGACTGAGCGCCTGCCTCCCCTTCTGCTCCTCCCTCTCCTCCCCCATCCCTTAATATTACTCCGGCCCTGTCTCTCCTCCTGCGTCCCCTTCCGTCCTTCGCCCGTACTTTCGCTCACCTCTTTCCGTATCATCCACCTCTCCTTTTCTCAGGAGGTTTTTCTCCATTCATGAAATCTGAATCTGAACACCTTACTTATTCTTTGAATTATAAGATATAAGATATAATAATAATAATAATAATAATAATAATAATAATAATAATAATAATAATAATGATAATAATAATATCAATAATAATGATAATAATACTGATCTTATTACTAGTCATTACTTATGTAATTAAACGTATTCTTATACTCCCATCATCTAGATCAGAGGCTCCCAAACTCAAACTCAACAAACTATGTCAATATGACATAATTTGTTGTCAATATGACAACAAACAAGCAGATTTATCATGTTTATATCATATTTTAGTCTAATAGTTCATATATTATAAATTAAATGTATTATTATTATTATTATTATATTACTCAATATGAGGAGGGTTGTTTTTTCTCATAAAAACACTGTTTTTGTTATATTTCGTCACATTTAATTTGAGGAGTTATAAAATAGGTGATTGCTTGTATAATGCAGGGGATTGGGGGATATCGGGGATATATCCTTGTCCCTGGTACTCATATAGATCCTTTCTAGTCTGTTCGATCACTCAAAACGTTTTACAACATGAGTCAGCCTTCACCCAAACATAAAGCGGTGGTATAGGAGCCACCTGCTCATCAGGAGCGATAACTATTCCCTTCATCATTCAGAGGAAGAAGAAGAAGCCTTATTTGTCACATACAATCATACAAGCAGTACAACCTAGCGTAATTGGTTTGCCCCATTTAACCCAACCCTGAGGAGCATTGGACAGCTATCACTGACCAGTGGAACATCCATTGGGGTAACTTGGAGTTCAGGATCTTGCTTAAGGACAATACAGCATGTAGACTGCAGTGGCCGGGGATCGAACCCTCGACCTTCAGATAAGTGGACCACTGATCTACTTCCCGAGCTAGAACAACCCCCTAAATGATGCAACCAATTTTTCCTACTGAATGAAAAATGTGGTTTATTGATTTTGTACAAGATTTTTTTATGTACTTAATTAATTATAATAAAATTATTTGAGGAATCATGCAGTACTGATATTTTTTTTAAATAATCTTATGTAGCCCATGCTGTAATCCTAGGACAACCCAGAGTTCTGTTGCTGCCCACTGCTCCCTCAGGGATGGGTCAAATGCAGAGATACATTTCATAACTCTGTACTGTATAACATACGATACATAAAGTAAAGATTATTGATACTATTATATTTTCCAATCCATTACATCTCAGAAGGAGGTATTGTCCGTTGTACTCCACTACATTTTCCCGACTGCTGTTGTTAATAGTTACCTTTCACAATTCATTTTGTCCAGTGAAAACAAAATATGTACAAATGTGTTTATTTTAAGTGTTCATGTATTTATGGGTTGAGCACATTCCGCTCCTTCCTAAGTAAAGGTAATAACTAAAAAAAGTAACTGAACTTTTTTTTAGCTAAACTGGATATTTTTATAAACATCTTGAATTATCTGGAAATGCCATTAAGCTGAACGCAGGTTGATTTAGAGATATGTTGTTCTAACAGGACAGCAATGCCACAATCCTGTAGATTGATCTACTTGACCCTTTAATGTTCTGCTCACCTGTTTGGTTGTGCTCATATTGAGTCACTATTTCTTATTGAAAAATATATCTATAATAAAACCAGGGGCAGCATGTAATTGCTAAAGAGTAAGGGACCAAGTATGGAGCCTTGGGGACACCAAAGGTCAAAGGGAATTAACCATGGTTATCAAGAAAGCCCTATTTGATAGTTAAGAATTTTTTGGTATATTAAAGCGGGTTAGGGCTCAGTAAACATAATTATGTAACTTGATTCAACCAAAAAAAGTCTAATAAGGGTCAAACGAAGGGTTGAATCTGGTTAAATGGGCCATTTTCCATGAAACACAAAATTTCATCATGAAAAATTTTCAAGTCTCTGATGTCAAGTCATGTTTGACCAAACTAATTGTAATTATTTTGGTGTGTGTGTGTGTATGTGTGCGCGCTTTTTTGTGCTTCTGAAATAGAGTAAAACAGGTGCTTACAAGCTTGAATAAATTACTTATGATGAGTCTATGAACTTTTAAAATCAATAATCAATCAAAAAATCTTTATTTATATGTGGCTGATTCACAACAACTGTTGTCTCAAGGCACTTTCCAGAAAAATCAGGTCTAGACCGAACTCTTTATGTAATTATCTTACAGAGATCTGACAAATTCCTCCGAGAGCAAGCAATTGGCGACACTGGCGAGTGAAAAACTGCCTTTTTACGGGCAGAAACATCCAGCAGATCCAAGACTCAGGGTGGACGGCTTACTGGCATGACCAGTTTTGTATGAAAAGACAGAGCGAGAGAGAAACCAAGAATGAGAGAGAGGGGGGAGGAGAGCGACAGACAGGGGGGAAAGCAGCAACAATATCAGCAATTATAATCCACTTTCTTCCGCTTCACCAGGGTCAGGCCGCTGCGGTAGCACGGATCCCAGGTTTATAATAAGAATAGTAGCGTACACAAGAAGTAGGACCAAAATGACATAATAACCACAGTACAGCTGCTAATAAGGTTTATTCAAACTGTGTGTTCAGATCATCCTTCACCCCCAAATTACGTCCAACAATCTCCATCTTAAGAAGACCATGTTAGTCTCTAGTATGGCTGGTAGTGGGGAACAACAGGGCTGATGTGAGTCTGAACCACTGCAGTCCTGAATCTCCATCTGCTCCTAGGATGCCTTTGGTGACAGGACCTAGAGGCAACTGAGCCCCTTGGCAGATGGGGGTCAACCACCTCAATATGGTTCTAGGTTACAGCTGTGTAGGGTCCTTGTACCCTTTGTTATAGGTTTGAAAAGTCTGGAGGTAGTTCAGACTTTAGGGATGAAGTGAGTCCAGAACTGGTCCTAGCACTTGAGTGCATCTCCAGCAACGATGTCTCTGCATAAACTAACTGTGGGAGTGAGGAGTCCCATAAGGAGGAAGATGAAGGTCACAGGTTCAGCATCCGCTGGGTCTGTTGAAACATAACCCAGATACAGTACTTTAATCAGGATAGTCCTCGGAACTTCTTCTGGGACTGTTTGAATGTAAATAACTGTGAATAGGGCAGTTTTCACAGTCGTCGTCCTTTTCCCAAACTCAATTTAAAGTGAGGTGCGCTATGGGGGTTAAATTGAAATCGTATCTGGTGCTTATTGGGATGAGCCTGGAGTTTTTGTTGCTTGGTCTTGGCTCTTTCTCCTGCACCACTTTTAAAATCTGTCCCCTGGTCAGAGAGAAGCTCTGCCGACTTTCCTCTTTGTGTAATGAAGTGATGGAGGGTCTTTAGAAAGGACAAAACATTTAAAGCACGGCACGATTTAACAGGCGTTTAAATAGAATTAACCATCTTTTTTCATGGCAGCGGCCCTCCTTTATTGCTAAGGGTCCAAAACAGTCCATGCCTGCAGAGTAGAATGGGGACTTCAGAAATCTAAGTGTAGGTGGTGGAAAGTTTGCCATCTTGGATTTAACTGGAGTAGCCCTCCACTCCCCTGGCATTTAGAGGAGGACCGCTAAGTCAACCGACAGTTTCATGGCTCCGCAGAATCCAGTACTTTCCACGTATCTCTGCAAATAAATGCTCTGCACCTGGATGATGAAGGTAATTATAATGAGCTGAGTCATTGCTCTGGATCCAGTATGACTGGCATCTGGCTTTCGCTGGTTACTGTGTCGAAGCTTTCCTTCAACGCAGATGAGTTTCAGTTTGTCATGCTCTGTAGCTAAAAAAAGAAGCCTACTGGTGACTGAGACTCCTGGAAGAACCCCTCTGAGAAGTACTACTCCTGGTCTGGTCTCTGGACTTCTCTCTCTGCCGATTGGTTTTCATGAGCAGACATAATGTGCTGATCTACTATTGAGTTATGACAGGATGGTGCAACAGCTTCAGTCAAGGGTTTGAGGGAGGAGAACTGGTTGGCCTCCGGTAGTGTAGAAGTTTGGCCAGTTGTTGTGAGGCAGCAGACCACAGGTCTAAGTAGTTCAGAAGCATCTTCTGTTATTTTCATGCCATAGTTACACCTTCCCAGGGTAGGTAAGTGTGCTCAGCCAGACCCAGTTCATCAGCAGCGGTTGCTTTGTGTATTTTTAATGAATGAAATGACTTCTATGGCTTATCAGCAGGAGAAACTGAGAAAGAAACAGTAGTGTCATGCAAAACCTGTTCATGAGAAATTTTTTGAGTAAAACACTTACAGTATGTGTAAATATATGGTAATTTACTGTCATTTGGTGTAATGTCTCTTAAAGTAATTTAAGTAATTTAGTTAAAAAAAACAAATATAAAATATAGATGAACAGCCTTAAAGTAGAAATATGAATATTTAGTTCCATTTACAATTTTTGAAAAATGTTAGAAAATAAGATGGTTAATAAATGTCGAACTGTTTAGAGTATATAGTATATAGTATTGAATATGATGAAAAATATAGAACCTCTATATAGACTTCCAATGTGTGTGTATATATCTTTTTGTTTTTTCACTAATTTAGGACAGTCTTTGATTTTGTTAGTTTGGGAGGATAAATTAAACAAAATTTAATATGTAAAAAGGTAGGCATAATAAGCTGTAGCTTCAGCTACCGTCTTATTAAAAAAAACACTTTATAAATTTGTATGTGTATGTATATATGTGTGAATGAATGTGGTTTTGTTGTACATCTGTAAATATACATGTGTGCGTATGAGAATGTGAGAAATGTAAACATGAGCAAAATCTGAAATTTGAAGGTACATTAGATTAAATGTGAAATATAAAGGAGTTATATCATCAAGTGGTAGCTCTTCAAAAAACACATTTTGAATCTCAGTGAGAATTAATATCATAGATAAAATAAAATTGAATATAGCCTACATCCATGAAAATAGAAGTAAAAGGAACTCCCTGGAGGAGCTCCCTGTCAACACGAAGCACTTTATGAGTATTTAGGATGAACTATTTTATATCACAGGCGAAAAAAGGTTGAGAAAGAAAAATCTATCTTTAAATCTGTACCCGGAGGGATCCCTCCCTCTGCAATAGATGCCGCATGTACATATCAGATCAACAAAAATAATGTAGGTATTACAGTACATACAGTAGCAGTGGTACTACAATATACATATACAATAGTAGTAGTGGTATTAAGTATTGGCTATACAATTATTTGTGATGGCATTAGAAGATGGCGTCCAGCTGGGCCTCGGCAGTAGATGCGGCCACGATCTGGGGCTTGGTACAGTCAGAAACCAGAACCCAGAACAACCAACATCCCTAGGAGCCTGCGGGGCGACGAAACATAAAGACTCCAGGCCAAATGGACGCCGGGGAGGAAATAGAGTCAGTGGTGCCCTAAGGGAGCATGAATTTAGCAATAAATGATATTGAAATAGAGATAGACTGAGCCTGTGGCAGCATAACTAAGAACTGGCCCAAAATCAGCCTGGGCCAGTCCTAACTATAAGCTTTGTGAAAACAAAGCATGCAGTGATGTGATGTCAATGCATGGACAGAGAGACAGAGACAGAGAAGGAGAGAGAATGCAGTGCATCATGGAAGTCCCCCAGCAGCCTAGGCCTATAGCAGCATAACTATGGGACTGGTTCAGGTGACTTGAACCAGCCATAACTAAAGGATTTATCAAAAAGGAAGGTTTTGAGTCTAATCTTAAATGTGGAGAGGGTGTCTGTCTTCCGAACCAACACTGAGAGCTGGTTCCAAAGGAAATGAGGTTGATAACTGAAAACTCTGCCTCCCATTCCAATCTTAGAAATTTTGGGAACTACAAGTAGGCCTGCGTTTTGAAACTGAAGTGTTCTATTAGGATGATGTGGGATTAGGAGATTTTTGAGATATGAGGGGGCTTTGTTGCTTAGAACTTTAAAAATAAGGAGGTGGATTTTGAAATCTATTCTGGATTTTACAGGGAGCCAATTCAGAGAAGCTAGAACGGGACAGATGTGAGCTCTTCTAGTTCCTGCCATTGCTCGTGCTGCAGCCTTTTGGCCTTTTTACAGAATTATTGGGGAATCCCGATAATAAGGAACTACAGTAATCTAGTCTGGAGGTAACAAATGCGTGGACTAATTACGCAGTTGAAAGAGAGCTGCCCTAGAGACGTGCTTCATATGAGTTAGGAAGGACATGTCCTGGCTCCTTAGAGTAAAGCTTTGGGCTGAGGCGATGCAATCTAAAGTAGCTATCTGATTAGAATGCTGTAGTCGGAGGTGGTTTGGGCCAAGTATACTAGCTTCCGTTTTGTCTGAATTTAACATTGAAAAGTTACTTGTCATCCAAGTCTTTTTATCTTTAATACATGTCTGAAGTTTGACAATTCGATTAGTTTCATCTGGCTTTATGGATAAATACAGCTGCGTATCGTCCACATAGCAGGAACATAACAGAAGCATATTTAAACATGAAGGATGTGTTAAATATAGGGAAGATTAGATTATTATTTAAATCATCGCTATTAAGGGTTAAAGGAATCTTTGGTTCTATAGAACTGTGACTATGTCTCAGCCTGGCTACAGTGCTGAAAAGAAACCTGAGGTCATTTTAAGTCTCTTATATTAGTGTTGAGTGAAAATTTGTTCTGGCATTACGCAGGGCCTTTTTGTAGATTAGTAGACTATCTTTCAAGGATAGGCGAAAATTCTTCTAGGATGGTGATCATTGGTGGTCATTTCCTTTCCAGCTTTCATGTTGACTGCTTTAAGGTACGTAATGTTTTTATTAAACCATAGAACTATCGTCTGATTCACTACCGTCTTTCTCAGAGGGGCAACGTTCTGTAATGACGTTTGCAGTGCGACTGCAGCACTATAAACTTAATGATCTGTTTGTGTGGGACTAAGATGGAGATAGTTATCCCTAATGTTGGGGTAACTAATATAATTATGTCTTTAAATGTGGCTACAGCTCTATCTTAAAGACAGTTTCTGTAGTGGACTCTTTCTACATTGGTTGTCTAGCTCATAATTGTGAACCCAAATGTCACAAGAAAGCAACCAGAGAACACAGGATTATGGGAAATATCATTAGAGGGTTAATTTCTATGCCTATGTTAGGACTAGATCAAGAGTGTGATAAAGCAGTGAGTGGGTTTATTCACATGCTGAGAGGAACCAATTGAGTCTAATGTTGAATGAAATGGAGAACTAAGACTCTTGTTGTTAACATCTACATGAATATTGAAATCACCCATTATAATATTTTCATCTGTACTAAGCACCAGATCAAATAGAAAATCAGAGAATTAAGACAGGAATTCTGTGTAAGCTGCAGGGGGGCGGTATATAATAACTAATAGAATTGGGTTTTGTGTGTTCCAGCTTCGGTGAGAAAGGCTCAGAGTGAGGCTTTCAAATGAGTTATAATTAATTTTAGGTCTGGAATTTACTAAGCTGGAGATAAAAATGGCAGCGACCCTCCTCCTCGGCCTGTGCTTCAAGGAATATGAGAATTAATATGAGTAGGGGGTGTTGCTTCATTTAGGTTAACATATTCTTGTATTCTTGTATGTATCTTATATTTTGCAGCCAGGTTTCTGTCATGCTAAATATGTCAACTATAATCAGTTATCAAATTTTTGACTATTAAAGATTTGGATGAGAGTGACCTGATTGATATTCAGTAGTCCACATTTAATTGTTTATGTAGTAGTATCAATAGTAGCTATTAATAAACTGCATGTGCACTTTATGAAAAATGAAACCAATTGCCAACTATTTTGATAGTGTCATTTTTTAGATGACAATGTCCATATTCTCATTCTAGCTTCTCAAAAGTGAATACTTTATGATTTCTTCAGTCCTATATGTTTGGGTTGTGGACGTTTGAAAAGGACAAATCAAAACTTTTGAGGACATTACCTTGGGCTGTGGGAAATTCTGATTAACACTTTCACCATTTTCTTTCAATTTTTGGGCCTATATTAATCAATAATGTAATGAATTGTTAGTTGCAGCTCGAAAAGCAATTCATGCAATTTTGTTGTGAAATGACAGATTATACATGTATATATATATATATATATATATAGAGAGAGAGAGAGAGAGAGAGAGAGAGAGAGAGAGATTTACACAGTAGGAGGTCATGATGACAAACCCCACGAATTAGATCATAGATCAAAAATGGTTGATCTATGATCCGTTCGCACAGGTCCAGAATCTGTGTGCGCTATTCATAAACCAAGGGAACGGATTTCTAAACCGAAGGTACACATTTAGTGATAGATTATTTCTTTTCTCAGCTGACACTAGGGGGTTTCCGTAAATAGGTTTTCAGTAATACAATTTTATTTTGAAGGGTTGCCACCGAAAAGCTGGTATCACGTCACTTCAATGTGCATCCGGCAGCGTTTTCCTTTGAGGCTTCACTGCTCTCTAGTGGTCACAGTCAGGAACAGTTGTCAGCGTGTAATTCGCCACGGCGGATTATCTGTAATTAATGAAAAAGAAAATCACCATTATATTCATAACATTTAATTGTGTTGCCTGTATTAACTGAGATGGGCTTTTCAATACTGCTTCATGCAAATACCACAATTTACACTTAAATAGAAAATTAAAACAAACTAAGCAGCACCATCTTTCTACCAATCATAACTACATGAATCTAAACAAAATTACTAATTTTTCAATTTAAGATTGTCCACAACTGCTATCCTACTAAGATAAATTTGTAATTTTCCCCTGTGTAATAAATAGATGAACTCTCTGTGGCTGGGAAACCATCGTACAAGTCTTTACTTCTTAATTTGTATTTGAAAATCCATGTTAATAAATCTTACCAAAACATAATTTTCATTAAAAGGCACATATTACTGTTCATTAAGAATCTTAATCCATCATTTTCTCATGCACAAAGCCCTTAAAGGTCAGGCACCAATATATCTGAAAGATATCATAGTTCCATATTGTCCAACCAGAGCACTGCAATCCCAGCATGCAGCGTGACTTTAGTCCACAGAGTCTCCAGAGGTAGAATCGGAGCCAGAGCGTTCAGCTATCAGGCTCCTCTCCTGTGAAACCATCTCCCAATCTCGGTTCGGGGGCAGACACCCTCTCTACTTTTAAGAGTAGTCTTAAAACCTTCCTTTATGATAAAGCTTATAATTTATGCTGGCCAAAGTTAGCTCTTAGCTATGCTGCTATTGGTTTAGACTTCTAGGGTAGCCCTGCGGGGTAACCTGGATCGAGGCTGCGTCTGCTGCTGTGGACGTGCTTGATGCCCACTGTTAACAATATTATGATGATTACAATTATTTTTGTAGTAATTATTATTATTATAGAATGGTATTTTCCCATAAGCTATCTCGGTTTCTCTTTTTCTTTTCAAACCCAACCGGTCATAGCAGTAGGCCAACCACCGTGAGTCTAGGATCCGCTCAAGGTTTGTGCCCGTTAAAAGGCATTTTTTCCTCGCCACCGCGCTGCTCCCCTAGGAATTGGTTGGATCTCTGTAAGATTAGTACATAAAGAGTTCAGAGCCATCTTTCTGGAAAGCACCTTGAGACAACAGTTGTTGTGAATTGGCTCTACATAAATAAAGATTGTTTGATTAAAAACATACATAATAATTTATCAAATCACAGCTCATTTTAATGCTATTCACATACTATATGGGAAAAAAAAAACCTTTCCACAAAAATTTCTAAGTTGTACCCATTGAAATGATTTGAAATGATACAAATTAATTATATATCAGCAGATAATTTTAGCCTCTTTTACCTTTTTTATCCAAGCTTTATTTATTGACATTATTATCGTTCTGATGTTATTTGTTAATATAGTGTTTCCATACGTTCTCTTTTATGCAGTCCTGATGTTGAAATGTCTCCTTGAACTAATTGTCCATGGTTTGATTGTAAATATTAAATGTCTACTATAAATAAAATATAGAGAATAGAATAGAATTTTATTTCGTTTAGATAAATGTTAAAAAACACAAAACATTTTTACAAAATTATTAACACCGTAAATAACCGAAAAGGAATCGGCTGAAGCCCAAGGCTTATTTTTGCCTATCCTATGCCATCCAAAGAATAACCCAAAAACTGTAGATTTATCGATCGCATTTTTACTTCCTGTGGAATCATTTATGAATAAAGTAGGTAAGGTGAGGAAATCAGAAAGTACTTGTTGCTCTTAGGCTTCTGAAGGATCCTCAATGGTACAGACATTCATCTTAGTATCAAGATGCACCTTTTAAAATAAAAAATATTCACAATTTCTCACATTCACAAGTGTATCTAAATTTTCTTTTCAAACTATAAAACGTTTTTAGATCAAATATGAGCTAAATGTGAGTTTCTAGATAAATCATGAGGCTTTAAATGTCATATGGTCATCTAGCTTTACGGTCAAGCCCTTATATCAATAAATAATAATAATGAAGACGAGTTGTTATTTAAATCTCTCTTAGGATAGCTACAAAGACCCTGGTGTAAAGCTCTATAGATGTTTTAGTTACTGTAAAATGTACATTTTTGTTTTACTGTTGACATCAAGTCAGTAGTAGATGATCCTGCAGGATCAACCTGAGCTGTAGTGACCCGGTCGGGACACAGGAGGACAGCAGATTGAAGTGTACCCATTTTCAAAACTGTGTACATGAAAAAGACTCATTCCCAAAAATAAGACTATGTTGGTATAAAAGTTTGGATTGGGATGCAGAGTAAATTAAAATATACAAAATAAATGATAATTATTTCAGCCAAACAATTTATCCAAAGATGCACATTCATTGTTTTCTTCTTTTTTTAAATGGTTTGTGTTGTTCTCCCATGAGCTTGAATTGGGAAGTGAATTGTCAGTTGTCATGAAAACTAATGATTGTTAAGTCTATTGTTTAAATAGAGTTTGATAAAAAAAATAAAAATAATTTAAAAAAAGTCAGGGAAGCAAAACCGTTAAATGCGGCAAATTATTTTTATTTATTATTATACACATCTTATTATACACAGCTCCCAGGAATCTCTGGAGGCCTTTAGGGATCAGAGGTCATCCAGGATTCTGTGAGGTTAGTGTGTCCCTTTAGATAAATATAATAAGAAAATGATTTCATTTAGTTATTTCTTTGGTAAATCTATACTTCAAAGTTTGCATGAAAGAAAATGTTATTTGTTCAGCACCTTTGGAGCATTATTGTGGTGGCTCTGTCCCTCAAAAGTTATCATTTGGCGCAATTTAAAAAAAATAAAACAACGCAGTGTGGAACTCAGCCACAAAAGAAGGTAAGCAGGAAGATGCAATTCATGAAACTGTTGGGGGATAAACTTTTGATCCGTCCAGTTCACAACTTGGCTTGGAACAGATGGCTGTTGGAATGAAGTCTTCCCTGGAGAAGAACAGCAACGTGAATTATCGCTCCATGATCCATCAGGCGGCGTGTTCCAGGCAGGGATGGCGGAGCTGTAAAGCTCACATTAAAAACTGCCAGTTTCATTCCATTACCCTCCCCGTCTCCCCAGCCTGGAGACGGGGGGTGACCACTCTGCACTGTGTAGCTGTCAGTCAACTGCAAATTTGAGTGTAGGAATAAAACGGTTTCATGAGTCAGGTCTTCGTGTTTGCTTTGACGGCGAGGTTAGACGCTACCATTTGTCAAAACACAAAGCAGTTATCCTGCTACCACTTAATAACTTGAAAACCCCTGTCTAGAGCCACTGCTCAGTTTGTCCCTTTTAGGCAATAGTACAAAAAACATGTCTTCATGAACTCCATGGAATGGGACCTGTTCATATGGATTTGTATAAGACCTTTTCCAAACATGCAAAACAATCTTCACCAGATTGTACACTAAAATACAATCCATTAATATATTCCATTTATGAAGAGATACCTCTAAATCTTTCAGACTGCGCATTTTCCGTCACCACAATGACGTAAAAAGTTCTCATAAAAAGGTCATATTCTCTGTAATCTCACAGATGAAGGTAAGAAAGAATTAAAAACAGTCATCAACTTCTAGATAGTGAAACCTGGAAAAGTTTCTACACTGTTAAAATGTGGCTTTAACCTTTACTTTTTATTTTTTATATACAAAACTACATCTTGACCCAGTTCCATGCAGATGTTTTACAACGATTCAGATTGTTTCTTCGAAGTTGTTTATCCAGAGAAATGAAAAACCACTGAGGTGCACAGGTTGTAAAGGCTTTAATTCACTCCTATATTCAGACACACATGATGAGACACAGGTGATGGGTTGGTTAGAGTAGGCACAAAGATCCATTAGTTCTCAGTAGGCACACAGAATACCTCAGTGACCCCCCCCGCCCACAGTGCTTGACAGCATACCAGCAGAACGCTGTCATATGCTCTGCGTCACTCTTCTGCTGAAATTGATTCTCTCAGCAAATCTAAGGTTACAGAACAATGCACCATACATTTTCACGTAGGGGTCTAAAAATATAAGCAAGGACTCCCTCCATGATAAGCATCTGCTCCACTCTAAATCTATTCAAATAAGAATCAAATCAAATCTACATATTTCCAAAAATAGGACAGGAAGCCTCCCATAGTTCAAAGGGTGAACTATGAGATCACTGAACTTCAAACCTGTAGCAGGACATCGGTGACGTCTCCTGATGTCTCCAAGCTGTCTCCAAGCTGTCTATACTGGCAGCTAATGTTACCCAGGCATCCCTCTCTGCCCACTAACAACCCTTATTTTAAATCTTCCACTAATCCCTCCATTCATCCCCATTTTCATATATCTTCGGCTGTCTTGGCCCGCCTCCTGCCGGGGTCAGCATCTAGCTGCTGACTGCTTGTCCAGACCAGGTCTCGTGTTTGATACCCGGCTTCAGGTGAGTTATGATCACCTCCACTGCCTGGACCTTCTCATGTTTGGGGGGGATGGAACACATTTTGTAGCTCACCTCGTCTCCCTCCATGGGCACGTACTCACCCTCAATGCTGGTGGAGGACCAAAAGAAAAAGATTGAGAAATGACAAATTAATCCGACTACAATTTCACAGACAGGGCAGGCAAACACACACACACACACACACACACACACACACACACACACACACACACACACACACACACACACACACACACACACACACACACACACACACACACACACTCTTCAGGTCTTAATTTTAAAGTTGCACAGCACGGTGATGTAAAATAAGATGGTTAATAAATATATAACTGAACTGAATAATCTGTGCCTGTCTGATAATAGACTACTCATAGATTGCCTGGAGGGCTGGGTAGTTTTTAACCCCATATGACCTTCCTGGCAGTCTGCACCAGATGAGAAACCTGGGACCTCACGGGCACCTTCAAGCTGCTGTACCGGTCTGTAATGCTGTATCATATGATATTCTACTGTACAGCCCGGACACTTCGAGTCTGCCTAGAAATTACACACACTATTGGAGTTGAGAGCTGAGAGTTTCAACATGAACCTTCCAGTTGAGAATGTTGTCAATATGGACCTTGAGATATTTATAGGAGCAGACTTAAAACCGTTTCCCCAATCCTTCCCACATTCAACGCAACACAGTTGTTGTCACACCACTGCACAACGGCAGGCTGCTATCACTGTGCAACAGGCCTAGAGTGGCTGTATCAGATAATTCAATGATAAAGGTTCAAAGTTGGGTTCTTGTGCAGTCATAAGTGCACAAAATGAAGAGGACTCGGGAACTGAGGCAGTCCCGGGGGCCAACACTGCTGGGGGATTGTGGTTCTGAGAGGAATCAAAAAGATGTTTATAGTTGAAATACACTGAACTGCTATTTTCCAAAATTAAAAAAAGAACAATTGGGGGGAAGAGAATGATGGTGATCCAAACCAACATTATTGAGAAATTGTTTTTCTTGAGTAATTGTCACAACTTATGACATCATTGCGATTCCGTGTTTAATGCTCAAGAAGTCAAAACATGAAGGTGAGACAATCACGGGACCGATGTTTGGGGAAGTTTGCTTTGGTGAAGGTCAGGGCTCGACCGGTGCAATAAAGTTTTCTTGTGTTGAATGAATTTTAATGACTTGCTATGTAGAGGTAAATGGGCAACGAGATGTTGGTTGAGAAGAGCAGTTCACGTTGTTGCCATAGAAACAGGAAATTAATGAGGTTTGTGCTCTGAGCTTTCCTACATTATTCATTTTCATTAAATGACCTTTATTTTGCTTATTTCTTAATTTTAGAACTTTGTTTGCTCTATTTCTTTAATTTTACTGACATTCGTTTTATATTCAAGTTTACAAACGTATTCAGTTAACTTTGATTTTACTGTTTTGGTTATTCTTTATTTTATCTTATATTTTTTGGTTTGTGTTTAACCCTCAGGCCCTCCTTTCAAAAAAAAAAAAAAAGAAAAAAGAATATCCAACTTTTCCCCTTAAGGCCCCTTTAGGTCACTGGATCATATTTAAAAATATTAAACATGAAAAAAACCGACTAGCAACAACACGGATTTTGATAGATTATTAATTTTTGTGCTATTACAAAAAAATACAGTCAAAAAGCCCTAAAAGGGTAAAGGGGGGATTGAGGGGGATTGAGGGTTAAGTGTTTTTCAAGCATTTCCTTCCATCTCCTCCTTGTTCTTCCTACGTATTTATTTTGCTTGTGCTGTTTCTCAGTCTGTGCTCTTTGGGCTGAATGTTTGCAAGAAGGTTGTTATTTAAATATAGTTGAGTTTATGATTTTGTGTGAGTGTGTGTTTATACTTAATAACCTGTTGAAGGAAGTTAAAACATTATTTTTCCTGAATGCGCTCCTCTTCAGTTCACATGTTGAAGCATTGAAGCACCTTTGACCTTCAAGAGGACAGTAATGCCATCACACCACTACACACCCACCCACATCTAGACAAACACCATCACACACTTACTCTGAGATGTGGACAAAGACTTCTTTGCCCCCATCAGATGGCGTGATGAAGCCATGACCTTTGGAGCGGGAAAAGCATTTACACACACCACTGAAAACCGGACCCTCTGATGCACGAGCCGTCCTGCACAGAAAAACATGTAGATTAGATGTAGGGATGGAGGAGAAGGAAGAGTAGGAGGAAAAGAGCGATGAAGAGAGCAATCAATCCTTACTGATTTAAAGAACTTTGATTAGCTAGCGGTTGAATTACTAAAGCTACATTATGATCCAGTCACACAGTCACATGTCAGCTGATATGACGAGATAGTACTTGGTTTTAGTTTAGCATTTAAGTTTTCAAGGAAGTTCTTAGATCAGAAGTAAGAAACCATCAGCCTCCTTACTCCCTTTCGTGTTTTGGTTCTTTTTGGTCCCTTGGAGGCAACAGAAAAAAACAATGACTTCATCTCTCTCTATGAAGTAGATAAACTGATGAGGACTCTCACATCTGGCTGATGCAGAGTGACTTTAACATAAATATAAATCTGTGTTCTTCCCTGCATTTAAATATCAGATCTTTAGATTTAGCTCAATTAATCTAAAGATCTGATATTTAAACAAAGAAACTCCTGCAACATTCATCAGCACAATACAAACAGATGATGCTTCTGCTTATTATCTGTTATTCCTGCAGTTACTATGACAGCAGTGGGGGGACCTAGTTGAGAACATAAATGAAGGCTTCTGCTCTGCTCTAGTTACTCTCCAGGATTAGCATGAGAACTCCTGACCTGAACAAGCTTCCCTGACTCTACTGCTGTCATGGCAGCTGGCAACACACTGGCTTCACAAGCTCTTTCATCCTGTGTGTGACTCCTCAGTGGGTGTGTGTGGATCCTCACGCTGAGCAGGTCCTGTTTCTGCGTGTGGGCAAAGGGCTGGGGATGAGGTGGTCTCTCATGGGGGAAGGTGAGCGCTCTCTGTATCTGTAGGCAGGAGGCTGAAGGGACTCTGATGGGGGAAAAAACTGTGATAAATACAAATACATTGGTTCTGTACGTACTGACACTTCCAGGTAACAGTATCAGACCAAGTCAACTGCATTAGTGATGTCAATTATGTCCTACTATAAAAACATAATACAATAGTCATAATAGTCACAATGTTGCATAATAGGTCTGGGTGTTAAACCAAGATTTATTTTTCTATGAATTAAAATCTTAACCAATTTTTAAATGTATGCCCCTTTTGCACAGGACTTTTATTACCTGAGGCTCTAATGCCATTTAGAAATTATACCCCCACGCCTGTGTTTCACGCGGTGCATTTGCAAAGCATAAATTAAATCTGTATTTTACTTGAATTAACTAAAATTATCCCTCTGGATATGACGTCAAGTTCTGAATAACAGCCGATCTTGCAAACAACAGGTCAGCAATCGGCGCTTATGGGTGCGTCTGGGGCAGGCAGCGGTTCCGGAGGTTCCATGGACAGGGAAGGCAAGGCTGAGATCACCCGCAGCTCGGATGTCAAGACGTCCGTCCAGACGCGAGCGGAAGCAAAGCTATGGAATGAAATTCCTGCCAAAAGTCTGCATACAAACAAAACACGATTTGCAAGCAAAGAGTGTGATTCGCGGGCAGAGTGTGAATATATCCTACAACTGCACAAAACGAAAAAACCACACGTGAATTTTGGCATAAACACGTGACTACGGGCACATATTTAGCCCATGAGACTTGCTACTTGCATGCAAGTAGTAGTAGTAGTAGTTCAGTCAAGCCTTCGTGCCAAAGTTCACGTGTGGTTTTTGGTTTTGTGCAGTTGTAGGATAGATTTTCTTGTACTTTCAATGCACATTTGTACTTGTAGGACATGCTGCAGTTGTCTGTAGCACGTTTTGCGGTTCACACTGTCTTGGCCCGCGAATCACACTCTGAAGAAAAATGTTGTGCCTTTTAAAGTTAAATGGCTTAATCTGGTGCACTTTGAGAGCAAAATTAAGAGGCTAAAGCCATGATGAACATTGTGCTCTTTAAACTATTTTTTACTAGTAAACAATCTCATCTCATCTAACCAACACATTAGTTGTATTAATAGGGATACACTGTCCTGGCTCGCGGATCACACAAAAAGTCACACTTAAAATGCATGACAAACGGAATGTAACGGTGTTCACAAAAGCTAAAAAAAAAATTATAAAAACAATATGACTGGAGTAGGCTTAACATTTTGATCATGAAAAAATGAAGCAAAGGGGGTCACCTGTGTTTAACTGGCAAATTTCTAAAAAGACTAGTTTAAACATAAAAATTAAAAATAAAGAAGTATCAACAAAAGGTCAAGCAACAAAGGCAGCAGCTCAAACAAGGGGCTGAACATTCAGCCCTGTAGGGAGTGCCGAGTGTGATGGCGGGGGAGAGGTGAGAGATGAGAGGTAAAAAAACCCTCCTTAATCCAGAGGCAGATGGGTTGTGAAAGTCCTATGTCTGTGAGATTTGTGACCAGTTTGTTTGGGATGATGGTTTTAAAGGCGGAACTAAAGTCTATGAAGAGGATCCTCACATAGCTCCCCTGGTGTTTGAGGTCGGTCAGTGCAGTTTACAGTGTCATGGCGATGGCGTCTTCAGTGGAACTATTGAAGACCGCTGAAGTCATAAGCTAACGTTAGACATAGCCAATTTGGCTTAAGTCGGTCTTCAATGATAACTTGCGTTTTTTCTTGTCCTATATCAGTAATGATTGAATTATGTCTGGACTAGCGTATAACAGCAGTCAGTTGATACTGTAACTATACCTAACGTTACTAAAAACAACCCGGCGATCACTAGAATCTGCAGTGAGAGCCTGCGCATGTGCAGCAGGGGAGAGCAGCTGATTGATCAGGGTGAAGGGAAATTGAAGAAGCAGCAGCGCAAAAATACATCGTTAACCATCTTTAATGTTGAACTTTGAAAACATTTTTAGGCCCTTGTGGGAAAATAACGCTTATATGTCTGAATCTAGCTCACAATCTTTCTATGATTCTTTGCCCAGCATAACTATGTAATATTCTGTCTTTTCACTTTACTCCTATTCTTGGTAAAGAAATGAGACACATACTTTATCCATTAGTTTCAGATGCAGCAGCTTAAAAATGTAAATACTCTTTCAGTCTTCCAGCCACAGACAGAAATATGCTCCATGATGTACAGAGACATGATGATTTTTATTCGTGTGCATAGGGCTGCCAAATTTATTACACAGTCATTTGATTGCAAATACATGAGTGAACTGAAATTTGTTGCAAGATTTACCTTAATTCATCTGTAAGCAGTATTGTTACCTGTTGATAATGGAGAACATGGGGATCCTGCAGAGGCCATTGGGGGGGTCTTCGGTCGTGACCCCTGGATGGGCGTGGGCTGAGAGGACATCGTGGAATGGAGGAGGAGAAACGGGATGGGGAGAAAGGAGGGGCACAAGGTCACACCAGAGGATGATGAACACCTGGGGAGAGGATGACAAGGGAAATTCAGTCTTTTAAATAACCAGTCCCTTTAAACGACCCCACTCAAATGAGTCACTGAATCTATGGCCTGCTGATGGCATTCTCAGTAACAATGTTACCATAGCAACATCAATTTGAGGATGGGCTGACACCAGTGCAACCTGACAGAGACAGAGAACAGCTCCCACATTGACCTCAAAGTGAGGACTGACATCAGTGATGACAACAGCAGCTGTAACAGCCAATCAGAGAGCTGAAGGAAGTAAAACTATTGATTTCAAATTTGTATTACTCGACTGATAGCTCAAAGTGCGCAACGGAGGAAAAAAGACATGGAGAGAGAAGGATAGTAGACAAATACACTGAAAGGAAACAATGTCGGAGGCACCAGGAGAAAGGTCAAATTATTCATGGATTAATCTAATGAGTTCTGTATTTGATGGCAGAAAAGCGGAAGCAGACTTACAAGGTTTTCAAAAAACAGGATTTAAGAGGATTTCTTTTAGGAGATTGTAAAACAAAAAAGACATACTTTTATGAATTTGGAGTCTTAATGCTGAGTTAAAAGGATGTCTCTGATGAATTATAAACTTCCTCATATTAATGATGTGACATGAAAGATATGTGACCACCCTTTTTTTTTTTGCTAATCTACACATCTTAAAAAATGGTGGAAAATGGTGGCCAGCTTGAATTTTCAATGACTTTCTACATCATCCAAACGACAATTCCGTAGAACTATTTAACTACAAAAAACAAACTAATGACATCCTCAATGTCTTATTCTATTTCATCTACTTTATACCCACTGATGATAAGGAAATATATCTGAAAAGGTTGCCCCAAGCAGCCATTTAAAAATGATTTTTTAGGGTTAGGGGGGTATGCCTTTGGCTATAAGTGTACCATATAACATCCTTTTATCAATAAATCCACACTTGTTATGGTTATCCGCACCCCTGCTATATAAAACCACAACTTTTCTCGGGTAAAGCATTGGAGTGGATGACGAGATAATTTCAAACTACAAGTCATATACAATTAGCTTCTTTAGTGCAAACATGTTTAAAAGATTAAATCGTCCGTTTCTAAGTTTGTGAGGGATGGTGTTTTACTGGGATAATGTCCTCTAAATGTCAACTTATGGCTTCACAGAGCAAACATACTTTTTTCCCCCCATCCTTCTCCTTAATGGTCATCGGTCGCTGTTCTTAACATTGACGCTATTGTTTCAACTTTTATTTATACTTTTATTATTTATTTGTTTTTGTATTAGTTGTCTCTATATCTTTATCGGGATTGAATGTGGCGCCTGCACTGTGTTTTTTAGACTGTTTTTTAGATGATGTGTTTGAGAGTTTTAAAATATCGTTTGTCTTACACAGTAAAGGGCCTGACCAAAGACAGGGACTGCAAATAACGTACGTATATAAGCTCTATCAGTTTCATTTTGAATGAAAAATTGAAATGTTGAGATCAAGTTGAAATTGAAATGCGACAAGAGGTGGGTTTATATGGACAACCTCAGTCCGAATACATTCGGAAAAGATGCCTAATCAGAAAGAAAATGCCGTGTGTAAATACCCCTTTCGAAGAAAAGGCCCTTTCCAAATGAGATTTCGTTCCTTTGCAAGAGGATAGTCTAAGCTCTCTCTGAAGGACGTTCCGAAAGGCAACCTCTGCATGTAAACAGTGTTTTGGAATGATCCCTGGTGTGCATGTAATGATCTAGACCAGTGGTTGTCAAACTTTTTACACCACGTACCACCTCAGAATATATCAGGCTCTCCAAGTACCACCATTATGAGCGATGTGAAAATATATTAGTAGAAATAGGTAACCCTATTCAGCTAAACGTAGTTCAAACAGGAGGAAAATGTATTCCCAATGAGAATATTATTTATTGAAGAGTAATCAGCCGCAACCACACAAAGTGTGAAGGAGTAGCACTAGAACTGGCACTTAAACTCTTTCACATGATTATAATGTAAGGGGCAGTCCCTCACACACATACAGTACACACACTTACAGTACACACACATACAGTAAGCACACAGAGCAGGTGAGAAATGCACATTTCAAATGTGATTTAACCTGAGTCATATCTCTTTACTGTTTTTCTCCGTTTGCTGCTGTTGATTCAGGAATGCCGGTGTGTTCACTGTCTTCCACTGCAGTTTCTACACAGTGCTAATAATATTCTCCTCCTGATCCGAACTTCTCTACCTAAAAGTTTTCGCTTGAAGCAACGATTGCATTGTTATCAAACCACTCGTAATTTTAGCTTGATCGGCTTACTGTCTCCTTGTCCTCACAGTTTAGCTTGTACCTGCATGACGCGCGCGCCACAACCCAACTACGTAGCAGGCTGATGAACGTCTGCACAAAAAAACTACAGACTTATTTTAAAGCCCATTTAATTTATCTCATGGTAACAATATTTCCATTTCATTTATCATAGTATTTTGATAGTATTATACGTGTTAGCTTTTTCATGTTTGGGTTCCAGACCGTGGTCGGGGAACAGGGGAAATAATTGTTCATTTACTCCAGGGCTGAAGTTTCTCCTTCGGGACTAACAACTTTACTCTTGACCAGCGGCAGTAAAACAACACACCAGAGACTGCACGTGCTCTTGGAAGCTGCAGCCTTTATTTCAAACCACTGTGCCCTGCTGTACACATACAAAATCACTTAGTTGCTCCAAACTCTTTGTCTTTTTCATATTACTCATTAAAAAGCGCTGGAAAACTTTAAAGATAGCAATTTCATAATCGTCAACGTATGCATGAATACAACGACAATCAAGTGGATCACAAACCAACCACTTCACTTTTTTATTGAGCATGAATAACTTAAAGAGCTGGGATAAGCTCCAGCCCCCGTAACCTGAGATTGAATGAATCAAAGACTGCGGTCATGATGTGGGTCTGGGTTATCAGGATGAAGCGCGTGACGAGCAGTTTCTGCTTTAAACGTTATGGATATTCATCTTAACATTTATAGTTATCAACATCACGTTTTATGCAACAATAAATGAAGTAATTTAAGAGGAAGAAGACCGCTTTGAAAGTCACCATCGGTGGATCTAGGTTTTCATGTGATGAAAAGTTTCCTTTGAACTCTATTATTAATTCATTAATAAACTATTACTGGTTCGTAATGGTGAGTTCACCACACAAGGAATCACCAATGACTTAATGTTTGATAATGTCATAATGTTGTAACATTAGTCAGTAACCACAGAGGCAAGAAAACGCTTTTACTTCCTTCCCTCCCACCGTGTCTCTAGTATAGAAATAAACGTGAGTTATTATCAGCTTTTTCCCCCCATTAAAAGCATTACAATCCCGGCAAAAACAGCCCGATCCCATGACAGACACCCACCCTCTGATGAAACTTGTCATCTATCGGTGGCTTTTGTACTCTTCACTCAGCCGTTGCCAGTTCTTCCGGTTGATGTGTCGGCGCATGTAATCACCATTTCCGATTAAATAACAGTCAATACAGGAATACCCTTTAAGAATGATTTCATTGAGAAAGAAGAAAAGTATCAACCAACCTAATGCCTCAATGGATAGAACACAGACAGAAGCAGGCCTTGTGTTTGTTAAGATGGATTATCCAGCAGGGAGGAATCAGGTTTTTTTTAATATTCTATTAGGATAAATGAGTGTTATGAAGGGAGAAAGACGAGCAGTGAAATCATTCACTGCTTGTCAGATGATGGAGGACAGATGACCCGTCACATCAAGCTGACAGATGTTAACGGACGGCTGTCTTTGAGTGGTAATCCTGAGCAGGTCATCTATATGTGATAGTTCTAGAAAAGAGTCATCTGCGTATTTATCAAATCCATACAGCTGCACAAACTGCAGGCCATGAGGCTGAATGCAGTTGACAGTTTCAAAGCACACAGCAGAACGTCTGATCCATCTTAACTAGATAGAGATGAGGCTAACGTAATAACAGCCTCTTTGGACAAAGAGCTTCCTGTTCAAATAAAGTAGGGTTGTGTGTGTAGGCAATCTGTACGCACATTCTAACATAAAATCAAACAAATATATATATATGTTTCAGTGACTTATCATAACATTAAAACCACCTGCCTAATATTTTTTAGATCTCACTTTTGCTGCTGACAAAACAGCTCAGTGCTGTTACTGTCTGTTCTGAAGGAGAAGTTTTTAATGTCTCATACAATCATTTAAGTTGTACCACTAGCAAAATTGGTTCCCTGCTATGCAGGGAACCTGCATAGCAGTCACCCGGTGACCTTGTCACCGGGTTCAACAGTTCTCCATCTTTAGACCACTTTGGTAGGTACAAACCACTGCAAAGCAGGAACACCAGACAAAACCTGCAGTTCTGGAGATATTTTGACCCAGTTGTCTAGTCATTATAAATTGATGGATGTCAAAGTCACTTAGATTGTTCTACCTGACCATTTTCTTCCTTCCAACATCAACTAATATATCCCACCCACTGACCGCTAACCAAGGTAACCACATTATCAATGTTATTTACTTCAACATCAGTGGTTAAAATGTTGTGACTGTTTGGTGTATTAAGGCATAACATTGTTTCAGCAAGGATATACAAATGTCCCGTTGAGCTGTAATCAAATACTTTTTACCAGTGCCTAGTAGTAACTGCCAGTAGTGGTTGATAATGCGCCTATAGGGGCTTGCAACTGCTTTAACAAAAGATGATGATGGCGCTACTACCACTTATAAATTTGCAAGACACTACAGCAGCATGACATATTATAGTTTAGTTCATATTTTTTAGTGTTATTGGTGAGTTGGCAACTCTGCATTGCCCATACGAGTGAAAGAGAGTGTGAATTGTTGTCTGTCTGTATGTCTCGTATGTGCCTGAACAGGATAAGCGGTAACGTATAATGAATTGATGAATGAATGAGGCGCAGTGCCAACTCTAGTGGTTGACAAGGTAAATTTGAGTTAGACACTTAGTACAAACATCTGACATCATCTTAGATAGGCGGCTAAAGATATGTATCCCTATTACCATTGATAAAGAAAAAGGTTTTTAACCTTGGTTGAGCTTGTTGAGTTTACAACTCCATGTAAAAATAACCTAACAAAAAACTGAAGAAACTGAATGATGCTAACGATGACCTGTAAACTCATCGATCAAGGCATGAAGCAGGACCAGACTGGAATAGTAACGAGTGACTGCCTTATAGTAGTTCTGATTGAAATGCCCATTTTAACATATATTTGAACATTGTAATACGACTTTAACAGAAGCAGGACCATTTTGATGTAAATATGATGAACTGCTCACTTGCTCATGAAGAACACATAGAATGGGCTTTTGGCATTTCCCCTTTGGATATCAATACATTTACGAGAGATTTGATTTAGACAGTAACGTTCCATCAAAACAAATACGACATAAATTGCATCACCTTCAAGATGTCCTATTCCCTACACAGTTAAAATGATGAGAACAAAATTGATAAGAATGAAAATAAAATAAATATAAATAATTTAAGCATGGACGATACAATAGCACAGGCAGCTATTAGACGGACCAGAGAGGAGGAGAACGAGATAGAGAGGAAGCAGCTAAGAAACAGATAACACCCTCAGGAGGCTTGGAAAACATGATAAGGTGAGCACAGATTTAGCCTGGGGAATCTTAAATTCTACAGCAGCTTAATTTGACGGGTTATGATGATGGTTTATTCACAAAACTCTGCCTTTACATTCTCGCAAATCATTTTCCCCAAGCCTACCACGTATTTTGTTTCCCTCCAATTCCTGCTATCGGGGTCACAGTTGCTTTCAGTTGCTCCCGATTATGGTCGGCTGTAGCTCAGTGGGTAGCGTGGACATCTCCCAATCGGAGAATCTGAATGTAGCGGGTTCGAGCCCCAGCAGGTCTACCTGATGTAGGGTCCTTGAGCAAGACCATGAAACCAATATTCTCCCCTGGCCCTTGGAAGGGGCTGCCCCCTGCTCCCTTGGGCATGAACCAAATGCAGAGAAAGACTTTCCCTCGGGATGAATAAAGTATCAATCATTATTAGAATGTTAGAATGAAAATTATGTGCTTGATGTTAGTAATTGGCCATGGACTGGTGCCGCGAAACATTTGCTGGTTAGGGGCTACAATATGACTCAGGCGAAAACCCCCCCACTAACTTTAGCGAGTACGTGTATACACACCGATCAGCCTAAACTGACTTATTACCAAGTATGGACAGGTTGTTATGCCCCCAAGTTTCCATTAGAAATCTTTTAAAGATTGTTTTACTGTTGTGCATCGGTCTTCATTATTTATGATCTTTAGTATCTAGTGGAAAAGGACCAATCAGCATCCCTGATCCATCAGTATGCTGATGGCAAATGGGATTTGGACTATAGACCAAAATAGACCATGTGCCTATAGTTGTGTGAACCCGTTAAACCGAGGTCCTTGTCGGCATGCCTTTTTCTGAAGTATTTTTTTTCGTTTGTGTTTATTTCTTAGCTACCAAGTAGTGCCTGAGGAGGATCATTACCTTTTCTTTGTTTAACAGCTTATGGTTCTGCAGGACTGTATTTTAATAGTAGTCCAGAGTCTTTATTTCTTATTAATTATTGTATCGTACATAAGGTTATTTAAGATTGTAATTGTTTTTTTCAGCTAGCGG
Source organism: Lophius piscatorius (assembly GCA_009660295.1). Lineage (NCBI taxonomy): Eukaryota > Metazoa > Chordata > Actinopteri > Lophiiformes > Lophiidae > Lophius > Lophius piscatorius. The sequence goes on along the minus strand of VRLP01005180.1, from coordinate 6,129 downwards.
TTTCCTTTTTTCTAATTCATTTATGATTTGGAATCATACGTAGTCCTTTTATTTAAGAAGAACATGCTTTTTTGGTGGTCTATGTATTATTCTTATAATATATTTGTAATAGAAAATTATTCCAAAAGCAGTCTCCAGGATAGAGTGATCAGGTGGCGTTAAACAATTTAGTATGAGGTAAAGTTACATCACAATAGGATTGATGATAATCAACATGCGACCTGTCACAGGATTTGTTTTTCACATATCAACTGTGAAACTGTCAACCTATTACTCACACAAGCACACCTACGCACAAACAGTATATTCATGGTCTTTGTTATTCTCTCTCTCACACATGCAGCATTGAATTAAACTGGTTTCCTACGGAATTTTCCATGGCAGCACTCCGACTATCACAACCCTCAGAGACCCTGCTGATACAGCAAATACCAGTCCAGTGGGACAAACAATGTCTCTCAATGTCAACTGGGAAGGGCCAACGGGATTCTGAACAGCATAAACGGTTACGGATAATCACTGAATGAATTATGAAACGCAGTTTATGATATATGATGATAATCTGCGCTAATATCAGCTAACTGTGGCTTCGGAAATGGTTCAGTCTTTTGTCTGACGATTCACTCTTTTGTTTTTGAGAATTAATTCCAATGACATATCAATATTGCCTGATGATTAAATTAAATATCGGAGGGTTGCAGTGACAGATATCTCTCACTGTATCTATTCTCCAGCAAGAATGAATCAAACATCGTTTGATTAGGTTTGTTGAAATTGGAGTTGGCAGTCTGAGTCGTAGTTTACCCGTTTTTGTGGGTACGCATGGGTCAGTTTGCGTGGAGGACCGCATATTTTCTAGTCGCGTTTGCCTTTTATACATTCCATGGCTCTCTGCATTTAACCCATCCCTGAGGAGCAGTGGACAGCTATCTGTCGTTCCATGGGAGCAGATTGGGGTTCATCTTGCTCAAGTACCCTTAGACATGTAGACTGCTGGGGCTTGAACTGCCGACATGCTGATCTTCCCACTGAGAGACGGCTACCTAGGGAGCTACAGCTGTATGCATTATTTTAATCGTATGCAGCGTTTAAGGCCCAAGGAACACAATCAAAAAGACCAGTAGTTCTGGGGGTGCTTCAACCCAGTCGTGTAGTCATTACAATCTGGCCCTTCTCAAAGTCTCTCAGATCCTCATCGTTTACCACTTTTCCTGCTTTCAAAATGTCATCTTCAAGACAAAATGTAAACTTGCTGCTAAATACGTCCCACCCACTGAAAGGGGTTATGTTATTACTGATCAGTGAGAGTAGTGGTACTTAAGACTCTTGTGAATCATTCAAAGCTTTGTTCATAAAGCTGTTTGAGCTGTAAATCATCCTATAAATGCCTCACCACTTTTTTTGATGCATATCTGTAGATGACATTTAGCCTACACTTAAGTTTTCAATATTACAGTGTTTACACAACGTTATTTAATCTATGAAAAACAAACCAAAACATTCCACTGCGGCGGCTTTAGCTCAGTCGGTAGAGGGGTCATCACCCCATCGGGAGACTGTTCGATCCCATCCCTTGACACTACATACTGTGTTGTCGGGGTCCGTGAGCAAGACCCTGAAATTCAAGTTGCACCCCGGATGTTTCACAGGAGCTGCCCAATGTTCACTCAGGTATGGGTCAAATGCAGAGTATGGGTTTCATAATGTTGTCGAGTATGTATATACTGTTTATTACGTGATAAATAAAGTAAGCATTATCATTATTATTCTGTGTAACTAATTTATTTCCTGATATTTTTATCCGTTGTCATTGCCCTGGTTCAACATGCTTCGCTTGATTCCTGTATTACCCTTATTTTTTGTTTAGTGCTAGATTATATCTGACCTTCACTCCTGCTTAATAAGCAGACAATCTTATGCATCATCTCTTCTCCAATAAAAACCTACCTACCGATCAACAGTTTTACACCAACTTCTAAGTGGTAGTTTTTGAATGAGGTCTTGCCACCTCCATCACCTGGTAAATAAAATCCTAATTAAAAGGGAAAACTACTGGTAAACAGACCAAACAAATCGGCTGAGGGTGCACACATGCCAACATCAACATAGACCAGTAATACTTCCAAATATCTAAATATGAGGAAACAAAGTACTGGAAAGTACATATGAGAGCTGAGAGGAACAGGAGGACTATGAGGACCTGAAAGATTAACACCGCCGCTCCAATATCTCCCTTTTCCATCAGCCTCGTCTATCCTCTGTGTCAGTAATCTTCCCACATGTTCACTCAGTACCTTGTTCAACCAGCATGAAAAACAGGCAGATAAAATGTCAACGAGGATGCAAAAACACAAATGCAACAGGATGGGAGAGAGCTGAATATGATTTCAGACAGAGTGAGATGAAGATCTGCTGTAATTATATCTGGTAGTTTATACCAGCATGTTAACCTTCTCTAAGTAATATTATTATTCTTATATTATTTAAATGGGTTATATAAATTCATCTTAAGGTTTATAGAAAAGCCATTTTGCCAAGTACAAGAAGTCGACCATATATTATAAATATATATTTCTTTTACAAAAAGGTGTGAGGAAGCCTCTGATTTGTGATTGGTGTTTTTATCGCCGAGGTGATTCAATATCTCACCAATCACTCCATTAATCTTTATTTGTATAACGCCAATTCACAACAACAGTTGTCTCAAGGTGCTTTCCAGAAAGAGCAGGGCTAGACCAAACTCTTTATATAATTATCTACAGCGACCCAACAAATTCCTCCGTGAACAAGCACTTGGCGACAGTCGCGAGAAAAAAATGCCTTTTAACGGGCTGAAACCTTGAGCAGATCCAAGACTCAGGGTGGACGGCCTACTGCCATGACCGGTTGGGTTTCAAAAGAGAGAGAGAGAAGTAACGATATCATCTTATGCTAATCCACGTTCCAATGTTTCTCCAGGGTCGGGCCGCAGCGGCAGCAGAAATCCCAGGTTGATAAGTTGGATGTTGGTGTGGATCCAGGATTTTCTTAATTCCCTTTCCTTTAAATTCACAAGGCTATTGTTTAAATTAAAGCTGCCTGTTTATTCCTAGTAAATAGACGAGAGAGTACTTTCAAATATAAAAACACAAAGTGGTTCATTTCAAAAGATCTATTTATGCTTGTTTATTTATTAATTTATGAGTAATAGCATGACCTTTGATCAAACCAGTGTTACCTCCTCATCTTTTGTTTTCTAGATGGAAATCAAACTCATCTCAGCCAACTTGAAACAGAGCAAGTCTCTTTGAGCTTCACCCAGCTTATTTTCTCAAAGCTGAAATGCACACTTAAATTAGCATGTTCTTTTATTTAGCCAGTATGTATGATGGAACATTATAAATTCACTTTTGGAGACACTCTATTTACCATTAAGATTTGGTCAGTTTGTTGGCATACACCTCTCCTTGTTGATAGCGCTAATAAGGCGTGTGATAGTTTTGTATAAATGTTATGGGGAAAGTTAATTACATGTACCATTCCTGAGGCTCTGCTATATTGGCTGAAGTTCTAGGGTCATAATGTCGTAATTTGAAGTTCACTTTTCTCTCGCCCTGGTTTCCACCTTCTCCTCAGGATGTCCCACCCAAACTTCATGTCATTGGATTTGTGACACAGCAGGAAAAAGGAAGTAGTCTGGTTTCCTTCTGTGCTATCACCAGAAAAGGGAAAAGCTTTGGCTGCAGACAGTGTTATGAGGCTCTATTCAAACTCCCGCGAGTATTAAATGAAAATTGCTCTTAAGAGAGTTGTGCATTTTTTAGGAATCAACCAACGGCAGAAATTTTCAAACAAAAGGCATCTCACCAGTGGTGGACTCAAGAGTTGAATGTGAGATTGCAGAAGGAAAGGCATGTGTGTTAGACTGTAGTATTCTAAAAGCAAAGGGAGGTTGTTTTTGTACTTGGTTTGGGGTTTTTATGTGGTAGCCATCACCCAGGAGGGATGCTTTCCATCATGATATCTGACTACATTAGAAGATAAAGGATGTGGTCAACCATTTCAGAACCATTACAGTGCTTTTTAGAGCAAACAGCATAAGGTGCTACTCAAGCATGTGGTTGATGTCTATGCACAATTTGCTGAAAATAAAATCAGGGCTTCAAAGACACGTCCAAATCATTGATTAAGTAGACTACATAACTCTGATGTACGTTAAACGCATCGACTTATTGCACAATTTAAATTCTTTCCCAATGATGTTGGCAGTGCCTACTCATGGGCATACTAAAAACCATACCTGGTCATCATAGATGTGGGAATTATTTAAACGGAGACCTAATCCTTCCCGCAGGGGATTCCTCCAGCCTGTGGCCATCAAACTCTATAACTCCTCCCTCTGATAGACCATTTAACTTTAATTTAATTCCGTCCGTAGTCAAAACTGGTTTTGACTCTACTTATTAATTACCTGCTGCACTTTATAATGCACATTGGGCACTTTTTCATATGCACATGTCTGCACTAATATTGTGATAGTATAATAATATTATTCTTATATTCTTCGGTTGTAGTCTGGACGCTGAAGGGAGAGGACGCTGGCGTGGTCTGTTCGCCGCTTTTCCATCAGAGTTCTACAGCCTGCAATACTATAAACCGACAAGTATATCTTTATCCAATGACTCAGCAGATTTCTACAATAACTCCCTGAGTAGCATCCTGGATCGTCAGGCCCCTGTAAAAACTAGAACAGTCACCTTTCTCCCGCTCAGCCGCCTGGTTCACCAGCGAGCTACGGAAAATGACGGCAGCTGGGCGTGTCCTTGAGTGGCGTTACAAGGCTTCAGGTCTCACTGTCCACAAGCTAGCCTTTGGGGAACACCAAAAGTGCTGCTCAAAGTCGCTTAGAGAGGTTCGGTCACTGTTCTACTCCGACATCAGCAAACCAGTCCTGAAAATTCTAAGCAGCTGTTTTCCACTATCAATTCATCTTCTTAAACCACAAACTCCCCCACATACAAAAATTAAAGAAGAGCACTGTTATAATTTCATGGCTTTCTTCAAATCGAAAATTGACTCAATCCGAGATCCTTTGAGGTAGAGTGGAGTCCTTTCTGGTCTCTCCACTCTACCTATCCAGTCTGCTTACTCACAGTTTGAGATCTTCCAGCCTCTAAATTGCTTCCCAGAAATGTCACAGCAAGAGGTTGAGTTTATTATCAGGACGATGAAACCCTCCACCTGTGCCCTCGACCCCTTTCCTGCAGCCCTAGTGAAAACTAACATCTCTTCCATCAGTCCCCTGATCACCGCTGTAATAAACCAATCCCTCCAGGCCGGCTTTGTTCCATCTGCCCTTAAAGCCGCCATAATCAGACTCCTCAAAAAACCTACTCTCGATCCAGAAGTTTTTGCTAATTACAGGCCCATTCCCAAACTCCCATTCCTCTCCAAAGTACTGGAAAAAGTAGTTGCTGCCCACCTCCATGACCACCTCAAATACAACAACCTCTTTGAAACCTTTCAGTCTGGTTTCCACTCCGCCCACAGCACAGAAACAGCCCTGCTTAGAGTCACAAATGACCTACGGGTGGCAGCAGATGCTGGTTCAGCTTCGATCTTGATTCTCCTTGATTTGTCTGCTGAATTAGACACTGTTGACCATGGAATACTCCTACACCGCCTACATCACACTATTGGACTCACAGCCACCAATCTAAACTGGTTTCAATCCTACTTCACCGACAGAACAGAATACGTTTCCCTTGGAAGTTCAAGGTCTCGGACATACACCGTCACCTGTGGGGTCCCCAAGGTATCAGTCCTTGGCCCCATTCTCTTCATACTGTACATGCTCCCCCTTGGCCTTGTCATCAGTCCATATGGACTCTCATTACATTACTACGCTGATGACACGCAAATCTACATAAAAACTGACACATGTTCCTCCGCAGCCTCTCCATCCTCATCGTCATCATCATCTCCCCTGTCAACTCTCCACGCTTGTCTGGAGGAGATAAAGGTGTGGATGAAAAACAACTTTCTACAGTTGAACAGCTCCAAAACCGAAGCTATTTTAATTGGCACCCCACATCAGACCCAGTCTTCCTCCATAACCAGTATTACTTTCTCTGGTCACGACATTCCCCT
>VRLP01005179.1:0-39722 GCA_009660295.1 Lophius piscatorius | reverse complement strand
CTCTGGTTTCTCCCCAAAGTCCATAAACGCGAAATGCTGTTAAATTAAGGACTGTAAATTGCGTCTAGGTGGAATGGTTGTCCAGAATGTACGTCACCTCTCGCCCACAGTTGAATGGTGTTGGTCTCCCAGCTTGTCTACCGGAGCCAGAATGAACTTTTTCATTAATTTGTGCACCAGGAGCTTCTTCCTCTATGAGTTTTGGCCCCCCATGACCCTGTCGCTGGTTTCCTCAGAACACTTTGGCGGGTACTAACTGCTGCAGACCTGGAAAACCCTATAAGACCTGAACGCATCAACTTAGGGATAAAATATTCACTTGCTGCCTTACATAGCCCACTTACTGACAGGCATGACAGTAACAAGGTTATCAATGTTATCCTGACCTCACCTGTCAGTGGTTGTAATGTTTTGACTGATGGGTTTGAGCTGTATATGGCTGTTCTCTTAAGTGAATGATTCAGTGTTTCTTGTAGCCCGGTGTCTCATGCGGCTTGGTCTCAGTTTAGCTCCCTGCCAGGGTGCACGGTAACATTTGGCATTTTGATGAACCCCTAAGGATGCCAGCGATCAGATCTCTGTATGTATAGAGTAAGTCCGGAGACTAGCCCCTCCCACTCTGTGCTTTTAGACCCCTTCTCCTTCCATGCGCACTATTTAAACTCGCCAATATTAGAGTGTGTGCAGATTTGTGACCAAAGTGCGTATGGACTATTTAATACACTAATTTTCCTCATGTCATAGATGCTCCTTAAGTCTCCGGGGTGAACTCAGTGTTTTCCAGTCATGGGTGTGTTTTTTTTTTTTTTTTTTTTTAAATCCTATGCATCTGCGAGTACAGATGAGTGGCATGTGTTGAAATGTGTAACGTATTGAGTCCAGAAACTTTAGCCTGAGATGACTGTGACTCCTTCCCAGTTAAGGAGGTAAATGTTTTCTTGGTATCCAGAGGAGTGGCCCATGTGCCAGGCTGTCTGAATAAATCAGAAACCTAACAGGACGCAGGCAGAGCCCCACTAATTATTTGAGACCACATGGCAGCCAGCGCTGGTGTCATCTATTGGTAAATGGTTTTTCCGGGGTCAGAGGTGTCGCCCTCTTTAGATATAAGCGCACGAATCCAGACGATAATCTGACTCTCCAGTATTTCAGATGGCCCGTGCCCAATTTTTGATGTACAGGGCTGTGATAAACTATTTCACCCCCCTTCTATTTTTGTGTCTCTCAAGATCCTGTGTAGGATTTTCTTTTAATGGGATTCAACATGGAACAATCTGAGTAAATACGAAAGGCAAGTCGTAAGCAATCATTTTATTTAATGAGGCAAAACGTTTATCAAATACCAGAGTCCCTCCCCTGAACTTAATGTTCCACCGTTAGAACCAACGACTGCAACCAAACACTTCTGATGACTGGGGATCCGTCGCCATATCACTGTGGTGGAATCTTGGCCCACATTAGAGGGTTTGTGAGCATGAACTGATCTTTTCAGGTCATATCCCAGTGGGGTTTAGGTCCAGACTGTGACTACACTTCTCCAGAACTTTAATGGTATTAATTTTATCTGTTCAGGGGGTCGTCTTACTCTTCTGCGTGGGATCTGGAATTGTGTGATTCTAATGGACACAGTGGAGTTTTCAAAAGACGGGGGACCTGATTTCAAAGTTTTGCATTTTTATGCCCGATTTATTCACTCCAAAACTTTCATTTTATTCCCTTTGATCTATCCAAAGGTTGACTTATTCGTCTTTTCTTCTACGGTGGTCTCGCTGCGTCTCCATAACATTGCACTGCCACCTCCATGTTTGACCGGAGGTCTGATGTTCGGCTAATGGAAGGCTGTGTTCTGTTTACATCTGATGAAACGGGACCTCTGTCTTCAAACAGTTCATCTTTAGACTCATCAGTTAACAGAATATCCTCATCCCCAAAAGCTCTGAGGGTCATCAGGGTCTAATGAGGGTAAATTCAGGCGGGCCTTCATGGCCATCTGGGTCAGAAGTAGCCTTCTCTTCGCTGCTCTCCCATAATGCCATTTCTTTTGCCCAGTGTCTTTGGAATTGTGAAGCTGTGACCTCTGACCTTTTATTGAGGAGAGAGAGTCCTGTAGTTCCTTGGATGTTTTCTGTGGATCTTTTGTGACTTCCTGAATGAGCCTTCACTGAGCTCTTGGGAGAATTTACTTGAAGGTTCACTGTTGTGTCATGCCTTCTCCGGGTGTAGTTTATGCGTTTCATTTTTGGACCTGTAGAGTCCCAGAACCTTAGAAACAGGTTTGGAACCCTTCATTTTTAGAACCCTGGATTTCAATCACCTTCTGGAATTCGTTCTGATTTTGGCATAGTGTGCTACTGCTGACACCTTCCTGCCTATGAAAACGGTCTAATGAGGAGATATGACTGAACAGGGCTGGTAGTGATCTGGTCTAGGTGGGTCTAGTCCAGCTTGTCCCAGTTCTAAATGCAGCTTTTTGGATTTAGTAAATAAGGGTGCAGCGACCACAGACTCATCTGCTGTTAGACAACCGTATTGTGTCCATAAATTAAATGATTGTTTATAACTTGTATTGGTGTACACTTAGTTATACTTTGTTTTATGAAAAATGATATTATCGGATAAAACCGATCCAACCTACCCCCCTTCTCGGACTGTTTCTGCGGGCCTATCCATTGGTGTCTGCCCGTCCTGCCTGGGTTTGGTTGTACTGTCTTACTTAAAGCGTGTCTGTTCTGGTAACAGGGAGGAGAAAGTCAGGGGATCCTCCATAAATCTTCACCTTTTGTCAGCTGGAGAGCATGTCAGTGTAGCTGGTCACCCCCCCACCCATCTCACCCAGCTGTACCCCCGGCCGTCTGTCAGTAACCCTATCCCCCCCAGCTCTCCTCCGTATGTCTGCACACACTGACGTGTTACCACAATAATCATTGGGGGTTTGCCGTTTACGTGGGAAGACGAGCAATGAGTCTGAGGAGCGCTCGGCATGTTAATCATCCCCCACACATGCACAGCCCTACGGGCTGGGACACATGGGCGAGCAGGGGTTAGGTGACTGATCAGGGAGGGGGGGTGGTCAGTGGTTGGTCATTATTGCAAGTGTAGGATTATCTGGGTACTGGGCATGGCTGTTTACAGGAGGGTTGGTTTACGACTTGAGCGCCTTGTTGGGGTACCGTGGAGGTTTATAAATTATCTGGCACACTTTAATCACATAATGCAGTTTCCTCTTAAACTCTATAATGGCCTTACAGAGCCGGAGAGGTATGCTGTTTCACTCTAGACTCACGGTAATGCATTTCCTCCTGTTACGGTCTTCGGTGAGTGATTGCCTCAGTTACATTTTTTCACATGCAAGTTTTCTCTGGGGGTATTAGTCCTCTTACCATTGGTCTGAGAAACAACATGATGCAACATGTTTCTATGCAACAGGAAAGAGTTGAGGGTTCATTGGACTCACAATCACTTCTTGGGTTGCAGTGGTTGTCAGATTTTACCAAACTAATGCCACATCAGATCATACTCAGACGAACCAGTTTGACTAAGACGGGTTTTCTCATACTTAGAACATAATTCTGCATCATAACAATGTGAATTTTCACGTTGCGTATTCGCTCTATTTATGCGAATGTAAACTTAGAACCCATGATTTATACACCCTTGCTTTTGGGAGTATTACATAAATTGTTATTTATCAAATCTTATCAACCATTACCAACTGCTGCCTTATATTTGTTATAAAGTCACGATACGTCTGAAAACCAAATGTCGCAATGTCCGAGTTATTCTGAGGTTGACGGACACTGTTCTTGTCAACTTCCTCCGCTTTCGCATCAATCTATTGAAGTCATTACGTTTGATGTTTGGAGATTCTCAACTCCAAAGATCAAACTTAGAGTTCACAACTTTATCAGGAAGTGGACATTGACAACTAGGATAAGCTTCTTCCACCTCGCCATCAGGGTTGCACTGGTGTGTGATGTCCAGATGTCTGAATTAATCTCGGTTTGGTTTCGTCGCAACAGCATTATGTTGCGCCATTATGATCACACAAAAAGTTTCAAAACAAATTTAAGAAACTTTTTTGTCATTGTGCCAGACAGGAAAGTTCAATGAAAACTAAATCAGGAGAGCTTCTTCTGCGTAATGTGAATTATGAATCAAACAAAAAGTCACCATAATTGAGACTTAATCCAATACTTGAATAATAGAAAAAGTAGTTTGCGATACGATCGATATTGCACTAAAAATTTTGTAAAAATATCATGTTAATGTTTTGCTGGAATTTGGGTTCCAATGGCCCAGGGAAATAAACAGTCCTTAGTTGTTCTGTTCTGTACTTTTAATTTCATGAAGAGTTAGTGGAGTGGTCAGGATGGAGACAAAATTTCCAATAAATCCGTGCACTGATTTAGGGAAACTCCACTGCCATAGCAGCAAGTTAAATCTGCCGAAGAACTTGTGAAAATAGCCGACCAGTGACGGTGGTGTGGGGTACAGGGCAATAACAGGGGGCCTCTTGCTCACAGGTGGCTTGACAGTGGCTGATTTTGCTTCAGGGCCCAAGTTGATGCTTACTATCTTGCCACAGGACACTTTTGCCAGTGTTGAACCAGAGATCTCCTGATTTGTGAATATCGCACTCCACCCAACAAGCCACCCCCCCCTCCATCTAATTTCAGTACTTTCCACACCATTCCATCTTCTCTGAGCAGTCACATTCTATGATTGCTGAGCTGCACCATCACTCAATTTCTGTACTTCCTCCCCGTCCACAGAGCCTAAACGTATTCCCCTAATTAATGTCTTGGCTGCAAATCTCAGTAGGTTGGTGGAGCCAAGTAGAGGCCAAGACCCATAATCCTGTAATGCTAGTGAATATTCCACGGTTGCCGTCTTCTTTAAGTCTTTCTTCATCTCTGTCTCCCGCTTTTCAAAGTTACCACCTGGTTCTCCAACCGGCCCCTAGAGCCAGGTTCCAGGTTGAGGCCCCAAGGCTGAGGTTAAATCTAACCCCCTCACTTCTTGAGGTTTTGTTGTCTTTGTTTTAGCCATTCCAACTTCCCATTTCAGTCATCCCGCCCTGGACATCCAAACCACTGAAGTCTTGTGGAGTGATTCAATGACGCACCCCCCAAAAAATAAAAATAAAATATAGGACCCTACAACCCTTTCTCTCCTTTCCTGCCTCGTTCACCATTCACCCCCTCCTTTTCTTTCTTTCCATTGCGTCTTTGTCTCTCCCATGGGAAAGGTTCAGCTTTATCCACTTTCTCTCTCGGCATGCTCACCCCCCCCCCGGCATGGTTGGCATGCAAACCTCTGATCTCAGTGCCCCTTGCCTTCCCTTGCCTCCCTGACCTCCCTCCTTGCACGAAGACGGTAGTCTTCTTAAGCCTGCCATGACCTCCCTACAGGTCTCCCCCAGATTTAACCATTAGGAATAATGTTGCCGGTGTTAGGAACAAATGCGGCCCAGATTCTTCTGCTGAGACATGACGGACAGGTGCTACTGATTGATGGATCGGTCCTGTCAACCGCACTCTTTCCCTTCTCAGTAAATTCCAGTTAATTACAGCTCAAGGTTCATATTTAGACAGCAGCAACAGCAAAATGATTACTGTTACTGTGCAGATATAAGATTTAATGCAGTTGATTCTGCAATTATTTTTTTATTACATTTTTATTGGATGATTTTGTCATTGCTTTAGACATTAAAAGTGAATCAATACTATTGAACTGTTATCGTTGGAGCTGATGATATCACCTACTCTCCAACCTGATATCTGGAAATGTCATGAGTTGTAACCTCTGACTGAGTCATCACTTACTCTTAGAATTATTGACATTTTGCGACCATTTTCAACTTTAGATGGAGTTTCTGGCCGAAAGTAGGAACGCATACTTTGACCGGTGGACTGCAGGGGCCGAGGATCAACCAACATCCGGTTGAGTGGGCGAACTTTTTACCTCTTGAGCCACAGCATATTTTTAGGTTGAAAAACTAAGAATATGGGATTATTCTTCAATATGGGATTATACCTCCTCATCGTCCTTCCACCACAGCAACACTCTTAAATCAAATTTTTGCTAGGTATGCAGCGATGTGTCGACTTTAACTATGTGAATATGTCTACTTAAGTTGACTGCGTCGACTCGTGCTGTTTGGGATATCCCCTAATTAAAGCTCATTGATATGCTGCAAATCAAAGTCCCCCCTCCCCCAAAACAATTTATCTTGTCATCTACAGTGTGGGAATTCATTGAACAGAGACCTAAAAAGATATCGGTCTAAATGCTTCGTAAAAAGGAAATAGTGTACGCTATCTCATAACAAAATGTCTCTGTTCTATGCCACCTGAAAACGATGAGATAGCAGCGTCGATATTTCTTACAGCTAGCTTCATTTGTTTGTACAGTGTACAATCTTCTGTATCTTTGTTGTGTCTTTATCTTTCATGTTTCAGACAAGAACTCAACAAAGACTTCCTAGCAAAGAAGCTAATAGATAGTTAGCTTTGCCCCTTTCAGCGGATTAGCAAGTTGTACGCAGCTGATTAAGCACTTACAGCCTTCATTGTCGGCGGAAGCAACCTTTTATAGTTAAAAAAGAGAAGACATACATTTTCCATTACAATTGGCACTACCATTTAACTCAATCGGACCCAATGGCATTTAATGGAAAATAAAGATAACATGTGAGAAGCAGCTAACATGAGACGCTGCTTGAGTTAGAGGTTAATAGATTAGTGGACAAAGTGTTAAATTCACCAAAGCATTAATATTCAAATTTGAAAATAATCGATAGATTAATCAGTAAAAAAGATTACGAGTGACAGACCTAATTTAAGCTTCATGTTCAAGACTTCAAGACTGATATGGACGGTACCCTCTGCCCATACTCTACAGGCATTTTATCTGCATTTGTGCATGTCTTCGGAAAGCTTCCCCGATAAAGGCGGAATGCTGCAGTACCAACTTTTAAAACGTTGGTGTCAGTGTTGCCAGATTCTAAGCGAGACATGACAAAACGAAGAAGAAAAAAAAGCTAAGTTTGACTTTGTGAATATGATCTATGGATGCAGCGATGAGAAAGACGAGCATGCATGTGAGACATTACATCATAGATTGTCCGACGCTCTTTTTTTTTCACATAGTTTTAGGGAATCTAAATGTGCATTTATGCTGTGTTTTCATTTGTCCTTCCTCTTCCTATTGTTCTTCCTCCACTGGGCCGCGGGTGTGTTTATGTATTTAATAATGGATGATTGTTTGTGTTCGTCAGTCAGCACGGTCTTGTTAAAGGGCTTTAAGATAACTACTAATTCCAGCAGGGCTGTATTGATTAGCTTCGCCTGGGTGTGGATTATTTTATTGCCCTGGAACGGCAGCGCATCCCCCCTCCATTACTCCCTTCTCATGCTCGCTCGGGAACCTCTCCCTCACCTCCTCCCTTCTCCAAGAGTCTGTCCCTTTGGTTTAATAATTAATGCCTAACCTATTTAATTAGTGAGATTTGCACTGAACAGAGGCAGAGTAATTGAGTCCTCGTCTGTGCATGCGGTCGGGAGAAGTGTGTTTGTGTTTATCGGTGTACGTGCGTCACGCGTAGCTTGATTGCGGCATTAAATTACTCACTTCATCCTGCAGTTGCAACAGTGCTCATGATTTACAGTAGCTTCCACAGGACTGTCAGTGTCTTGGCGTTAGCAAGGTTGGCATTTGTGGTGGCGCTTTAGGCTGGCAACTCTGGACGCCGTAAGCCGCAGCTGTTTCCTGCGGCCGCCATGCCAGGAGGGTTGGCAGGGAGGGAAGAGGGGGGCCCGGCAATGATACGTGAAGAGCTCTGGTTGTAATATTAATAACTGGGACTCTCGGCCAAATGACAGATTTGTCATCATCACTTCATCTTTGGTGTTGTAATTGAGGCTCAACACTTTGACCCTGCATAGTAATGAATAGACTGACACTGAATGTTCCAGAAGTCATGGTGCTGTGATGGGATGTAAGATGGACCGCGGGGATATGTATTATGGGTACTCTGTAGAACAAATCCTCGCTTCTGTTACACCTTCACAAACAAACATGGGCGATCACATTGCCTCCTGGAATATGCTTCTACCGTAGTTTAAAAGTATCCTTTGGATTACTTCAGTTCCTGCGTTCAAACAAAATATGACGATCATCAAATTTAAAGAGTTTGAAACTTCTCTGGTTTGTCTTTAAATTTGTGTCTGCTGCAAGGTTGATTTGCTTTTCAGTGATCATGAAAAAAAGAGCTCAAATAATTACGGTGTGGACGAGGATCCAGAACTTCTTTTGACTTTCTTTAACATTGGAAAGGTCCAGAAGAACGACGTGGACCCAGAGGAGACCCAGGCAAATTACCTGCACCGGAGAGGCGTGTGAAGTCAACTCCCACCACAGAATATCTTTTGAGAATGCGAGGGGGCTTAAGACATATCAGAGCCGGTCCAAGTGTGGACAAGGAATGATTCATGTGCAGTTCAGAGGGATTCTGTCTGAGAGACATCTTCAAACCTAAAATAGATGTCCAGTTGCTTCAGGTTCAAACTTCAGGAACCAGTCTGTTGAGCTGCAGGAGAACTCTGGGCTGGAATCATACCTCAGTCCTAAAGACCTTTCAGCACCCACATTTATCCGTGATTGTGTGTGTACTACTCCTGGAAAGCAAACCCAAGACAGGGAGGGACAGAAAAGGGATCAAAACCCTAAAACGGAGGGCTCCTAAAATGACTGTTCATACAAGATCCGAGGATGGATGCAGTTCAAAGTTAAGATGTTTGAGTTTGAAAACAGAAGTGAATGCTTTACAACCAGGACATCAAGCATCATTCAGTGGATCTTATCTTGATGCTGTCGAATCATTGTACTTCAGACAAATTACAAATGAATCATGTTCACGAATCTTTTACCATTAACGGCTTAGCCCTCGAAGTAAATGATTCTTAATGTTCATTTCTTAAGCTACTAATGTGAATACGTTTAGCTGGGTCTTCACTGAGATTGGTTTACAGTAATAACATACAGTTCTATATCATCTCTGCATAAAGAATTATGCTCTGGCTCAAGTTTCTAGACCAACAAATTATGTAGAATGAATTCATTCTTACGCTAAACTTCTAGTTATAATTCCCTCTAATTATCGCTAAATCCTTCAGCACACACCTGCACATGTAAGCAAACATGCAGCAGATCCTCCTGCTGCATTCCTGTGCCTGAGCTGCAGAGGGGGCTCTGCACATGTTCACTGCTGGCTCAGCAAACTCCCGCCTGTGTTCACATCGGCCCGTCACTCAAAATCAGGGTTTACAACCCACATGCATTTCCTGATCAAATCTCACAAAGCATCAAAAAAAACATCCAACTTTGTCAGCTTATTTCATTGTCACTTAATTTGATTATTTAAAAAAAGAAAAGAAAAAGGAAGTGACCAAAGAACATTAAGAAAAACAGTTTTATTCTTCCTACTGACAAATAAGGAAGAAGTTGTTGTTTTTCTCAATTAAAAACTGCTGGATTTGATTAGAAAAAAAGACGGTATAACCCCTCACCTCAGCATAGCCGTATATAAATCACTCTGGTTAACATAATACCTATAGACAGCAGATCGCTGTACCTATTTATCAATGACAAATCCCATTCCCTGACACTGATAGTTGAAAAGATGTGGACACAAAAAGTGTATTCCAGCAAATGCAAACATACATTTATCAAACGCACATCACAGGTACGCAAGAATGTATTACACAAACAGCCAGCATTAATACTAGCAAGCTGTCAACAAGTATTATCCGTTTAAATCATCAATGACATTTGTTCATCAGCCAGAATTCTTTGATCCGTAAAGACTCGTAGCTTTGTGTTACCCTGGAGGTCCACCGGTCTGTAGTGAGGCCGACAGAAGATGTCTCCGATAATTTGTTGATGTTTATTTTCTTGTTCGTGAAGATCTCGTACCATCTTCGTGCCGACGTAGGATCTCAGTCCTTTCACGTTCTTGCTGATTTGATGGTAGGTGGTTCGTATGGATCACATATCAACTACCGTCTGTTACGCCACTAACTTTGGCAGGATTATTCAAAATATACCCGACGGATTGCGATGAAACTTAGGGAAGGCGTTGAGCATGTACGGATGAAGAAATAGAAAATGAATAGAAAATACATTTTCCATTCTCTATCGACCTTGGAGTCTTTTTTTGGGTTTGACATTTTAAGAAGTTGTCTGCAGAGGGTTGGAATCAAACCATTAATCTCCCAAGAAGCAGAAGACCTCTCTACCTCTTGAACCTTAGTCACCCATGATGAGTTCAAAGAAAGAACCATCCCATTTTACAAAAGGCTGGATCCAAGGTTCTTGTTCACTTTGTGTAACATTGCGAGAATCCTGCAGTTCTCCGTCCAAAAGTCAATACTCGTGTTGACTTTTGGACCCTGATGGAGGTTTATCCTCTACTGAGAGAGTGACTTTCTTGTTTCGTATTTTCTTTTCTTTTAAATGTTCATTTTATTGGGCTACATCATCATGAACAGGCTCTTTGAAAACATGGGAAATCCATTGAAAGCGCTCTACCAATGAGGCCATCGCTCTCAATACGAAACGCACACTTCAGGAATGAGTCCCTACATGAAAGGGGTCAAATAAAAGTACAAGACTTGAGACTAAATGTAAGAGTTGGCCAACAAAAACGAACCCGATGGATACTAATTGCATTTAATAGACAATCCTAGTGAATCTCTGACAACAGAGTTACCTCCTATCGTCTGGTCAGGGAGGTGCTATCAGCTCCAGGAAGTGGCCGGCCTTGGAGCCGAAGGTTCGATGGCGGTGTTGGAGAACAATCCTGTGGACGAGTTGGGTCTTTGCCAGGGGCTGGCAAAGAAAATTGATGATCATACAAGACAAAGTGGGCCTCTTTCCATGGCGAGTAAGATTGGATGAACTTTCTTTCTGAATTCATTTATACTCTGCAGCCGAACGGGAAGAGTTGGCAGACCAAATGTAACTCGCGTGTTGCCAAGTTGACCAGCGCTGAACTACAGGAGCATCATTTCTCCTGTGTTATAGTCCGTTAAAGAGATGACATCTGTGGGTGGAACTCCTGTTTTTGGGGCATTTGTTCAAGGTTTACTCATGCAAGTACAGTGTTTAATAGCTGCATGTAAGCGGGCTGAACTTATCCGGAGTATGACAAATAGGCTGCGTGCATCATGAATGCAAACATAGAGGAATAGTCTTACATGGCATCTTCATCAGTGTCCGGGAGTTTTGTGCTGTGGAATATTTGGATAACACTTGGTAATCTAAGGCATGCAAACGCACTCTTTCTGAAAAAATGAATCAAACATGGAAGTGTCCTTTCCAGGGGCCACACTTTGCTGTGTGTCTGTGGAAGAGAGAGAGAGAGAGAGAGAGAGTGAGAGTGTACTGTATTGATCTGGGGCAGTTCATTTTCTGCTGTCCCCGGTGAGTTGCTCGGGGGGAAATAGCTAGTTTGTCTCCTGTCATTGTAGCTTCAGAGTTAAACAGGAGTAAAAAAAAACGAGAGGGGAGAGAGAGGTGGGGGATACAGAGCCACTTGTTCACATGTTTAGCCGGGCATCCAGGCTTTCTCTCTCACACAGGAACCGCAGAATCAAAGAGTCCTCTCTTGGACCTTAAATATGATGGATTAATATCCTGTCCCCTGGACACATGTTTCTTATATGTTTACGTTTACACATGCTTGTGTGTTAAATGTGTCTGTGTGCTGCTAATATTGTGTGGGCGCTCCCGGAGGAAACCATATTGATCACTCGTCGTTTACTGTCCCCTGCTCCCATGAATTACTCTCTGGGAAGTGGTTAATTTGTATCCTGTCCGGAGGTCTTCTCCTTATGTGTGTGTGTTTGTGTGTGGTTAATTTGTATCTTGTCTATTGACGGGGCTTGGCGGTTAAATTCTCCTCTCTGTCTCTGTGGAGACTCTGCCCTGTATCATCGACTGTCTTGATAGATGATGCTAATACACGATTGATTGATGAAAAGCTACCAATAATAATAATAATAATACCAATATTCAAGTGATGTAATCAAAGCGAAGGGCAAGGCTAACATCTGGTGGTCATTGCTTGATTTATTAAATGCAGTTTTCCTGCTAAATGACCAGTTTTTGACCAGTTGCAAACCGTCTTTCACACACGTTTTTCTTTTTTTTTAAAGTAATTAAGCATGAACCCGTTTTCACCCACAGCATTACTTTTCTCAGAATTTGGTTGCTTTCACACCTACCGTGTTTGGTCAAGACTTTTTAACTTTTCAGTCTGATATGGACAAAAATCGCAGGTGTGATACCTTACCCAAAACTTCAGTCTGGATCAAATTAAATCGCCGGAGTGAGATGCTCTCAGTCCAGATAAAACTGAGCCATGGTCCACAGTGTGAAAGTACTTTTTTGGAGTGTAGCTCAGACTGTAGGATCCGTGACAGGAAATCAGAGCAGCTTATCATTGCCAATAAACAAGGAGGAGCGAAAGTAAACAGAGAAAGCAGGAAGTTGAAATTAGCCCATTGGTAGGAAAAGAGATGAGGTAACAATATATTGATATTTCCATTACTATGAATATTTTCCAGTAATATGTTCCAGCGAAGAAATCAAAAGTCAACCGTAAAAACGAATAAAACACATACCAACCAACCAATCCAAAATCCAAAAGAATCAACCGCCCAAGCTGAACCCAAACCAACGGACCCCAACACCAACCCCAAACCCACCATCCCAAGTAAACGATAATCATTAATACAATAATGTTTTGGCAGAGGAAAACACAAGGTAAAAAAACTACTTGTTAGACTTCTGTTAATGACATGTTGTGATTGCGTTTCTTTGTCATTTTAGAGGTAATTTTGTGTAGTTGGGTAATTTGATGACTAAGTGGTTTTACCGAGGGATTTCCTCAACCTTTTCATTTCGGCGCAGAAGTTAATGACAATACAATAAATTAGTCTTACTGTGGCTCTATGTGGAAAATGAGTTGCATATTGTTCGTCTAATATCACATTTTGCGTGACTTTGAAGGACCTTTCTTCCTACATGTGCCTCTATGTTTGTTTGTGAGTAGACTATACCAGCGGTTGAGCAGCAGCGTCCGCTCCAAGCAGATGCCCGCTCCTTCTGGTTGCGATCAGCATTTTAGCGGGCTCGTGCCAGCTCTTCCTCGGCCCAAAGGGACCAATTAGACCCTGGCAGCTGCACCCAGAATGCCACCACGGAATGAGAGGGGGCCGTCGGTGGGTGTTGATGCTGCACAAGAGAAGGGCAGACAGAGCAAAGGACACGCATGTAGACATGGACTGTAACAACTCGACTACTGAGTCAAAAGAAAGGGAAGTCTGGTGTGAGGAGAAAGTGGACAATAGGGAAAAGTACACTCAACAAAAATATATAGAGGTATCTGTTTTTTTTTTTTTTTTTACAAGATGAAGTAACAATTTGAAGATCTGAAAACGAGTCAGGGTGTTGACCACAATTTGCGTCATGCACTGCGACACATCTTATTTACACAGTTGATTAGGTTTCTGATTGTGGCCTGCCAATTTTTAACCCAGTCCCATTTTCAACGACTCTGCAGTAAGTTTCTCGGGACTGACAGGAAATTAAAGACGCTATCAACATCTAGAGTATTCCAAACGTGTTTGCAAGAACTGGGATACTTTCTACTTCCAGGAAAAGTGAGCCACATGGGACTGTACACAAGTTGATGTTTGAAGATAAGTGGTTTTAACAATGGACTCAGGATTGTCTTCACGTGTCTCTGGTGCATTCAAATTGAAATTGAACAAAATGTACCACTAACGGTAGTTTGCTGTTGTCAACGGGTTCAAAGGAACCCCAATCCTGCTTGACCCAGTGCAATCTGAACTGGACTTAATTAGTAGAGGGCCCGTCTCCAACTAGAACTAGAGAATCTTCTTCATCTTTCGGCTGTTCCTTTTCGGGGTTGCCACAGCGGATCATCTGTTTCCATTCATAGTTTTGGCTGATGCTCTGCTGGCTAACACTAACATTGATGGTATTTGTTAAACAAAGCCCCAACCAATCCAGTTTGGAGATCAGTTTTGTATTTGGCTTATTGTTTGGCATAGGGGTTTACAGCGAATGCCCTTCCTCACACAACCCTTCTGATTTATCCGGCCTTGGAACCGGCACTAGAAGTACACTGATTTTTGACCCCGTGAGGCCGGTTTACACCGATGAGCTTTCCCGTGATGATTTTTGGCGGCTCATGCAGAGATTCTTTGGCTGTACAAACCAACCCTTACATCAGCTGTCTGGCTTGCGTATCTCAAACAGTCGTACAGGTGACGATGTCGGATGTGATTATTAAAGGCTGACGTGCTTACACACGATTGGATTTACTGCCAAATCTACCAAAGGGCATTGGAGACCCCTGATCACAATACCTCTACAGCCACAGCCTCTTCAGAAAGCCTGGGAAGTGGTGTGCAACCAAGCACATTGTGTCAACTTTTCAGCGACAAGTTGACATAATTTCCATTTTTATCCTTACCTAAGACCCATCAGAGAACATGACACACTGTGCAAGGGCAACACGTGCCAGGCGTAAAATACCCCAGAAAAACAAGTGTTTTCTTGTGATGTTCTCAAAGTGATCAGCCCCTTACGCTGTGTCATTCTACTCACAAGTCACTCGCACCACTAACTCAACCTCGTAAAATAACCCAAAACAGCCCTCTCTTCTGGGAAAGATACTGACATTTCTTTCCACGTTTACATTCAGTTAGCAACCATGACTGAACACATAAATACATCTGAACATCTGGAGAATCTTAATGCCAACAGGGTTTTTGTATCACAGGATCACTCAAATTGACAAATTACATAAATAACAGAAGACTCTTCTTCGTGTTCTGGGAATTGCCTTGGCATTGTATGTAATAATGTCATATTTACAATAATAACATAGCATTAAACGTCGTCATCAGCTCGTGGACAATCGGCGCCACCCAGATAAGTTCTGGATGATTACGTCAACACTTTTCCGGGTGATACAATGAGACATCCCTGAGCAGATGATTGGGTTGCCAGGAAACAGTCAGAATCTTAGGGTTCTTATTGTTGACAGGTGAGATTTCTGATCTGGTCCTTGTTGTGGGTTAATCTAACCGTGTTAAACGCATCGCCCTGCTCTTGAAACGTTGCACAAGAGAGAGAATTAATATCCCTGTCCTGTAGTTTCCTGTGGAGGTACTGATAGAATCCTATTTTAGAATAACAGATACTTTTGGAAAGAAAGTGGTGGTACTTTCTTATATACTTAAATTACTTAAGTTTTCGATTCTACCTCGTGGAATAAAAGTTTAAAAAGAAAAGGCCCAACATTTGTTTTCGGAGGAGTAGTTTGTTTATTTGGAGCCTGTTATCTTCAGCACACTTGCTGGTCTTCTCAAGAATAAGAAATGTTGGAATAGAAGACCCCTTGACCCTTTGCCCTCAACAAATTAGCGCCCAAGCCGACAGGAGACTTGACCGTCCCTCATCACTCCTAGTCCCTATTTCTTCCTCTTGACCTTAAGCCCTTGAACTCTCACTTTCCTCCACGGTTAATGCAAAGCAATGTCGAGAGAGGGGCCCCCTGTTACTGAGCCACCCTTGGCTTGGGGCCAAAGTGAACCATCAGATACAAGTTCTGTAGTTCTTCCAGCAGGCCCTCTTAATTACATAGGGACTCAAAGGTCAAATATTATTAATATATATATATATATATATATATATATATATATATAAAATGTAAAAAGTCTTTGTATCACATAAAACCTCAAAGGGACATCTCATTTTAAAAGATTGCTTTCTAATCCAACAAGTGCTTACACGACTGAAAATGCCTCTAAAAGTGCTATACGGGAATCTACTTATAATTAGCAGAGAGCATTATGGGTATATATATGTGTGTATATGTAGATTTCATTCATTATCTATCGCTTATCCTGTTCAGGGTCACGGGGGGCTGCAGCCTGTCCCAGGTAACATTGGGCGAGAGGCAGGGGGCACCCTGGACGAGTCACCAGTTCATCGCAGGGCAGACACACATAGAGACAACCACACACTTACAGTCACACTTACTCCTACGGGGAATTTTGTGTCACCAATTCACCTATATCACATGTTTTTGGACTGTGGGAGGAAGCCAGAGTTCCCGGAGTGAACCCATGCAGACACAGGGAGGGAGAACATGCAAACTCTGCACATGGAATACTTAGTTTCCATCAAATGTCCCATAAAGAGACATAACACAATATAAACAACAACACTTTCCACACATATAAAACACCCAACAATCATACAAAATCAATGAGACTGCAAAAGAGCTTAACAACGACAATAAGGGTCACCGTGAAGAAGCACAAAAACACTTTTTCTCCCTCCCGGTTCCATGGTTCTCTTTTCGAGAACCCTTCCCCTCACATCATGCTCAACTCCCACTTATGCCACACTTGAGTGTCTCCCGGCGGGTTTGTACTCCCCCCCCCCTGTCTCTTATTCATTGGCTGAAACAGAAGTTGACGTCCAGCGGTCCGGCCGCCAGACTGGTGCCCATCACTTCCAGGCCCAAAAGAATCAGCAGCATGTTGGATGCCTGCCATTCTGGCATCTGCAACCAGAACCCCATTCCTGGTTAAAACTACACCATTGGGCCACCAGTGCGCCCAATATGTGTGTGCTTGTGTTTGAAGTTGTTGCTATACAGTGCTGGAGATCCCTGCTGCATGTTGAACCCGTCACTCGGGCAACGAACATGCTTGACTTATCACTTGCATCCAAAACATACCTATGTTTGGGAGTCCTCCTTCATCCATTTATGGAAATAGCCTGGTAAAACTGGTAACTCAGATTATTTATTGTACTTTTTCTCTTTGGCCATCGATATATCCACAACTTCGCAGAAGTCAGGTTTGGACCTGATACCCCTTTACTTTTGGTAATGGCACGTTCTTTAGTTATGGTTAGAAACGGCCTGTATCTGCATTTCCATCACTTGCTGGCGGTGGTACCACAGTACCACCTGGTGCTGGTAAAAAAACAACAGTCAACAACAAAACAAGTGAAAACATTTTGGTGACTAAATTATAGTTGGTCATGCTGGTCGATTTATTTATTCATTTTTTTACTTTAAAGAATATTTGAGGCCTTTAAATACGTTACAACTTGTGGACGGAGAGGATTTGACTTTGTCCTTTCTTTTTTTCTTCTTGGTCGTGTCCATGGACATTGGTTTGTCCCAAAACATGCACAAATGTGTACATTTTTATACTGTCTGTTTGGATGAAATCCCTCATATATCTGTAACGTTTTTTCGCCTAACAAAACTTAATACCGGTCAAATTAAACTTGACTGATATTTTCTTGGCCCTTATTCCATCCTTCCATTGTTGGAAGTCTGTCAAGTAGATTTCTGCAATCCTGCCTAAAAGACCAACCAACAGACCACACAACATGCCATATAGACACAGTAGATATGCATATAGATAACTAATATACACCACTCACCGACCGGTGCCGTGTAAATGACATCATCAATCCGAGGTCTGACAATCCGGCACTTCTCAACCACCAAAATGTTCTGCATCGGAACCTTCGCATTTCCGCTATTCTCTCTCACTCACTGTCTGACGGCTGTCTTTCTGCCCGCCACCCCCCAACCCCGCCCTGTTGAGGTCCTGGCTTGTATTGTTCGGGGCAGAGGTTCACATCTCTTGTGGAATCTTGTGTTGCCCTTTAGGGATGCACTCACTTAACCTTCAGGTGCCTCCATTCACACTTGGAAAAGGTTTTATGACACACGCTTAACCCCCACTCACCCAACTGCCTTCTCAAGCTTTTACCCTCGCTCGCATACACACCTACACTTCCTACGCTCACATTTAACGTGAATGTAATGATGGCGATCCTTAAGTGGACAAAGCCCCGGGCCTTTCCTCCCTAATGGGATCTGCTGATTGACAGCTGCAGTCATCCCGATGCTACGTGGGTCACGCACGCGTCGCGGGACAGACGTGAAATGTCGGACCCAGCTCACAAACCTGACGGACTTGTTGTCACTGTTGGAGATCTTGTCAGCTGTCAGGGTCGGGATCAGGGTCAAGGTTGGGTTCACAGGAAATGCATGTTTTCATCATGTCTTATTTAGGTTATTGATGGACTTTACGGTTGCAAGCGCATATGGCTCTTCTGGAAAAGCATACATAGGGGCTATTATCATTCAATTATTCATCAAGGATGTTGTCAAGTCTCCTCGAATGTCAATCAACAACTGGAAAAATACTTAAACATGCATTGTGCTCTCAACCTATGGAATATATTTCATACTTTGATTGAGATGATAAAGTTTCAGTGTATGCCCATACATTAGGATATAAGCTTTTTGCTGACTATGCATAGATGTGAAATTCTTTTTCCTTCTCATTATGGCTACATCACACTGACCAGGGGTTTTTAAGTTGAATTACCGACCTTTATAAACTTGTTTATGTGAAGCTTTTTAGTTCATAAACATGTTTAAATGTAAAAACGTAAGTTTGGAAAGAGTCACTACTTCCAAAACTTGTTTATTGTACTGGTACCAGCACTTTTATGATTTTTATGGTATGTTCAGTCCTCCTCTGTACTGGCTCAAGTTTGGAAAATATTTCCTAAAAGCTCTTTGTTAAACTCATTGTGGACGTCTAATATGTTTAAAGATATACAATATTTTGAAGCGGTGCTTTAGTTAAGATAAAACCTAATTGAACCCGAAAGAATGATTTCTCCAAAATTACAGTAACAAGGAAATGGAGTACTAACGAATACAAGTGAAAAACATAAAGAGAAGTGAATAAGGCATAAATGCAAAGCAGTGCCTAAAAACATGTTTAGACTATTACACAGTCATATTACCTTTAATAAACAGAATGCTGTACATGATAAACACAGAGTGTGTTCTTCTCCTGTGGGCCAGGACGAGAGAAGAGCTTTCTTAATTATGGGTTTTATGATTACTTCTAACTTTACATTTCTGTCTAATAGTCCAGGAAGTAAGAAAACAGCTTCTTCATATTATTAGAAACTTTATGTTTTCATTATTCAGCGCCTCACAGTCGACCAAAAATACTCCTGCCGACGTGTTTGTCTTTGGACTGCACTCTCAAACCGGGCCTCTCCTTTTTTGACTTGACATGACGCACTTTTGTTTATTTCTGTTTGTTTACTTGCATCACTCCCTCGTTCACACTTGCTCCAGTTACTCCCACCTTTCCTTCACACTGCAGCCACTCGTCCCGCTGCCCCTGTAAAATACGTCTTATTCCCTAACGTCACTAGGGTTCTACTTCCATCTGTGGATGTGCCGCACTTTGTGGAAAATGGAATGTGGAAAAGTTTGATTTGTAATCAGGAGAAGCAAGTTTGACGACACGACCCAAAGCATTCTGTCTGTTGGTCTCGTCTGCTGTGTTCTATGGACAGTCGGACACTTTCATGCATGGTCTGACTAATTTCACAGGACGATGCTTAGTTGCTAAACCACGTAGGTTACAAAATATTTGACTCCAAAAATCAGGGGTGTCATAATTCAGATTGCAGAAATATTTGCACCAAACCCAGGTTTCAACTCCTTTCTGCTCTCTTTTTTAAATCGTTGGAGTCTAAAGTCACTCCGGCACAAATTATCAGTTCAATACTAAATAAAAAAGATTAAGATTAAATCCAAGATTAAAACCCTGTGTAGTAACTGTGAGATATTTGAATCTTCTTTTTCTAATATTGTTTGTAGGTCAGCTCTCTTAATGATGTGAATTCTGATATTAATAAAACTATATAGATCATTAACACTCTATAGCAAACAACATCTGCGTGCGTGAGGCCCAGTGGAGGAATTCCCCCTCCCCTGCCGAGCTGGTTCATGTTACAGCTGATGGCTCCGCCGCGATGATGGACGAGGCCAGTAGATCCCTCACCCCCCCATCATCACCACCACCACCGCCACCACTCTCCCTCCCCCTGAACACGCCTCTCTGTGGTGACATCACCACACTGGCTGACAGCTGATGGCACTCACCGGGGGCCTCCCGTGTCAGTATGTGGCCCCACGCAACCGTCAGCCTGTCAGACCATGTCAACTCTTCGTCCCCCGCACACACTCATGGAGCCCCTGAGTGCTCTTCCTCGAAGAGCAGAGCGGGCCCATCATACGGAAATACTTTGTCAAATATAATACTGTTTATTCTCTGGCGTCTTACTTTCAGACAAGTGTTAATTTGGTCATGTCAAAGTGCACAACCCCAGCCCAATTGATTAATGTTAAGCCCTGGGCCTGTCATCACGGTAACAGTAACGGCAGTTCCCTGAAAGCTGGTCTGTTTTTAGTCGGCGGGAATGAATCTAGGCCATGTGCAGAATTGCTTAAAGGATTTAAAGAACATCAACTTAAATCTCCACTTCTCATTATGGGAAATCTTGAAAATCAATCAACCGACGTGTCATCTTACCGTAATGATCGCATATGAAGGTATGATGAAATCATTTACGACGCTTCGGGCCTCTTAGTTCTGGATTGATGGCGGATTTACTCTTAATAATGGAGAAAAGAAAACGGTAGAGAAGAGCATCTATTTGCAGAATTACATTATTCGCATGGTCCAAGGTGCGAGTGAGTAGAGCGACACAAAAATGTGTGTTTTTTCCCACGCATAATAATTGCATTGACAATTCTTATGTTTCATCTACATTGAACGCAACCCAAATTTTTTTTGTGCCGATAGCGTACATTTGGTTGTCCTTTGCACCAGACGATGTGAATACAACGGTGTGTTTGACAGCGAATGGGTGAAATTGTGGTACGAAACGTACGTATTGCTCCTGGAAGAGACGGGCAACGATTCTTGGGTTTGCGATACTCCCATGAGAGGTATGAATAATCGAAGGCCCAGACAAAACGACACAAAAATTGGCAAATTTTTATGCTACGTTTACACTGAACACAACCCACATTTTTCTTACTGTGTGACTACGTGCATTCACATTAGATACATGACACGTTGTGTAATCAGCTGTTAGCGAGCATTCAACCTTTTTTTTATCACCAGATCAGCTCTGTGATGTCATTGTGTGTAGGTCACCTGTTGTCCTTAGATGCCTTTGGTAGATGCTAACGACTGCAGACTGGGAACACCCAGCAACATCTGCAGTTGTCTCATCATCACAATTTTCCCCTCCTCAATGTTGTTCAGCTCCCTTCGCTAGACCGTTTTACCTGCTTCCAACAACTTCAGGACAGAACGTTCACTTGCTGCCTAATATACCCCGCTCACTTACATGGCGCCCTGGTAAAGAAAGTCTTTCAATGTTATCCTTAATTCCCCTGTCAGTGGTTACAATATTATGACTGATCGTTCTATAAAGGGCCGCCAGTCTGTTTGTCCAGTATGTTGACATCCTCTCTGGTGTTCTGTCTGTCCATTCTAAACAAATCCAGCGATGCCCCCACTGAAACCAAGAAGAGCCGGCTAACCCGTGAAGAGGAGCTCAAGAGAGAACAGCCAGCCTTTGTGCAGCGGGCTAAGCGAGCTGAAGATGACGATGTATTTATTGGAGAAACTGCAGCTCACCATCTGCTGCATCTGCTGTTTGTTTCATATACCAACAGAAAAAGATTCAACCTGAGCTCCAGGTTTGATACCATCAGAGATGCTATGTGACAGCCTTCTAAATATGGATTGAGCCTTGGCCCGGAGAAGAGGTCATCAGGGTGGTCCGCCCCTCAAAGACCAGTGCTCTCCAAATTGGCGGGCTGTCAGAGGGGTTTATCAAATCCCTATCATTCTCCTTCAGTGTTCCTGCTAGTGTCCTGTACCTTCTGGCTGATCACATCTAGTCCACTCCCAGGAATAACAGCCGTAATGCTCGAAATTGTTAACTTACAGTCCATCAGCATTAACATTTCCAAATACTTAACACCGATAAACAAGGCTGCTCCATTTTGATGGTGCATGCGAATGCATTTAGAACTCTTGATGTGGTCAAACACATACTGTACGTATCTAGACCTATAAACGGGTCGTCATCCAGCAGCCCTGATCCCGATGACCTCATCTATCAAGCTACCAGACTTTACAGAGTCTCGGCATATGTGGGAGTGCATAAACATTTTATGATCTCCTCTGTCCTCCTTTGAAAAAGATATTAAAAATGTGTTCAAATCGCCTCGAAAGCTCACATCCTGCTCATACTCAGGAGGTACATAATATACTTGGATGAGTTATGGGGTGCAGTATTTTTAAGACGTGGAACGCGGTTCTCTGTTGGCAAACTATTTTGACACCTCTGGGTAGTCTGTCAGGACACTCACACTCGCCGTCATTCACACTGAGATCATATTATCATATCCGCGCTGCCTTACGGCGTGTTATTAGATTGTGGTAACTCCCTTGTTAAGTCTGATGTTAGCATGGCATCGCTGTCTTCCCTGAGAGCGCAGGAGCAGTGGGAGTCAGGAGACGAGCCCCAGGGGACGGGAACATGCGATGGCAGGAGGAACAGGCACTGTCAATAATAAGATTTATTATCCATCGGGACGTCCCTGCGAGGGGGCAGACAGAGACCGCTGTTCTGTGGAATTAGCCGTCAGGTACGGAGGGGGTGATCAACGGGGGGATCTTTAAGAGGATGGAAGAGGGGGGCGTGTGTTGGGGTGGCCTGTCAGTAGCCCCAGTCAGAGGGCTGAGGATAGAGAGCGCTAAAGTGGCAGACAACTTCAGTCGGATGTTTAGTCCACGCCCCTTACACGAGACCCAGGCACCCTAGGGAAGGGACTCTGGTTCTCTGCTCCACTTCCATGATTGAACATCAGCGGCTCCATGTTGATAAAGCAGTTTCTACTGTATAGAAGTGAATCGTCAACGTTTGAACAGATTCCTAATGAGCTCGAAGGCATCAGACACATATTGAAATGAAGATAGAG
This sequence comes from Lophius piscatorius, assembly GCA_009660295.1. Taxonomy (NCBI): domain Eukaryota; kingdom Metazoa; phylum Chordata; class Actinopteri; order Lophiiformes; family Lophiidae; genus Lophius; species Lophius piscatorius. The sequence continues at coordinate 16,711 of VRLP01005179.1, read as the reverse complement.
ATGTGATTCTGGATTTGGTTCACCCAAATAAAATCTCCTTCTCAGGTTGTTCTTGCCTGAGACATTTACAAACCTGAAATGTCAAATACGTTAATATTTGACATCCCTTTCGACTTATTACAGATTTGCAAATTTTTTTCCCCGTCCCTGAGCCTTAATGGTCATCCTTTCCCACAAGTTACACATTCTAGCATCGCCAAACTTCACACCTTAATACGCCGTGTTAGTAGTTTTACCTCAAAACATTTTGAGTTTTTTCTTTTTTCTACAAAAAAGACGTTCAAGCCACTCACAGATCGTCACCCTATCTCTTTTGATGAAGCTAATTTCACCTGCTTGTATTAACAACCTAATTTTGCGAATTTTCAGCCAGTACTCAGAGCCCATGATCGCAGCTGAGGGTTGGAACCCTCTACCGTAGTCCGTTGAGAAGTAAATTGGGGGTTGTGATGACAGACGCGGAACCCTGAGTTAACAAAGCTATATTAGCATAGCTAGATTTCACTAGATTGAGAAAAGAATGCTGACCCAAAACTATCGTGGCCGACTGCTGGACCAAAACTGACCAGGCCAGACCAAATTCAGGTGCCAACATAGACTCCCACGCTCCACATTCTGTTTATGTACTAATGTCTCATCGCTGTACAACCAGTATCGATGTGTCCATGTGTATATGATGGGATCTAAGTGTGGTCAGCAGAAAATATCGTTCTCGAGGTTGCCCCCCACTTCAAGCAGCAGCACGTTTTTACAATCTCTGCGACGATCCCGCCACACAAGATACAACGTACTGTGTGTGTTTCCAAAACGACAACGTGAATCTGAATCTGACGTCTATGTGTGGCTCCTACAAATACTTTGATCTGGTTCCCCAACTTGAAGGTCTGAAGTGTGCGGCGCAGAGCAGATAATCTCTGGATTCACAGCAGCACAGTCGGCGAGAGATGGATGGACGACCCGGCGAGCTGCACGCGTTTGCAAACGTTGTCTTCACAGCACAGGGCGCCACTTTGCTCACCCCCCTCTCACACACACACACACACACACACACACTGCAACGCAAGCCTCTGTCAAAGGTCTATTAGGGGAAGATTGAGACCCCAAGAGTAGATGTGTGAGTAAGCGTGTGTGTGTTCACACACTCATTGGTCATGGTCCTGTAGTGGAAGATTGAGACCCCATTGCTCCCAGAGCCACTCAAGCAACACAACCTGCAGTGGTTTACAATCAGAGCAGCGGCGTCCATCCATCCCTGCTGACACGCACACACACACACACACACACACACACACACACACACACACACACACACACACACACACACACACACACACACACACACACGGAGGGATACTCAGCACCACCGCGGTGGCTCACTATAGATGTCATTAAACAGTAGCCAAGGTGGAACAGCTGTGTGACAGCATCGTGGACACGGCGAGCGTCACAATATTGGAACAAGGTCTTAGACTAAGATTGAGGTGCAGGGGATGCTGGGAGGGGGAGGGTGTGATTGGGGGTGGGGGGGCAGGTGCAGTGTGGGAATCGTGGCAGCACCTTTGACAAGCCCTATTTGTCATCTGCCAGGACTCCCAAATACCTCTGACTGCAATACAAATGGATTATGGGAGAAAAAGTGACTGCAAGCCGGGCAACTAATCCCGAAAGAACCCCCCCACCCCCAACCCCCCCACACACACCTCCATCCCAAATAGTCTCTCTTGCTCTCCGGTGGGCCTCGTCTTTTTTCTCTCTCTTATAAACCAACACACTGATGTGGTTGAAATAAGTAAGAATTACTAGTTTCTCAGGATAAAACCCTTAAAAAGACTCATTTTTATTTTCCAGCAAACCCTCATAAGGAAGAAACAAAACAGAAGAAAAAAAATGCACAAGAATATAGAAATAATGAAAGATCAATCTATACATAACGGAACAGTGACTCAACACCGAGGGAATTCATTTTTTGGTTGAGAAAATAAAACTTTTGGAAATAAGTTAAATGTTAGAAAACACATATTTACGCTAACGTCTTCCTATTGTAAATTAAAAAAATATGACTATATTGCACTGAAGAGTGTTTTAGTGGTTGGAATGACCAGGAGCCCCACAATATGATGGAGTCAAAATGCAATATTTTCGGGTGATTAAAAACATTTTGCGATATGCCGTATATTGGAATTAAAAAGTAATGTAATATATAAGCTTGTCACAGCTGCAAATGATGCATGGAATACATTCGGCTCCTCCCCTTTTTCCAACTCTACTACAAAATAAAATGAAAACATTTTTATTAATGATTCTTTAAATATTTAATTTTGATTTAATTTTGATATTATATTAATAATTTCAGAATGTGGTACTGTCTATAATAAAGTTATGATGCATTTTTATTTTTCATTCATCTCGAACAAACCTCCAATGGGGTTTCATGGGATCTGGTTTCTGGGTCTTTCTTAGAGTCTGTGTGTGAATGGCGATAATGCTGACTCCGCCCCCACGGCGTATTCCAGCGTTTCGGCAGTGTTTCAAGGTAGAGTCTTTCATATACGACAAGATCATTTATTTCACGTGACGGCGGATTCCTGCATTTCCTCTCGTGTTTGCACAGATGTCTGTTCGCCTCTGTTACTACCTCCACCTGGAGTTGTGTAAAAGTCTGACTTGGCGTCCAAATTCCCAAGATCTCAATCCAATCCAGCACGTGTGGGATTTGCTGGACGAACAAGTCGGATCCATCCAGACCCAGACACCCTCGGGGGTCTGTCTCAACGGGTGGGCCTCACACCGTTCCGTCTATGTGGTTATAGTTTTCAGGCTGTTCGGTATGGCGTCTCGGACAGGGTGTGTTCTTCTGTGTGGAAGAAACCCCCCCCCCCTCGGCACTAAATGTTTGTCTGAGATGAATTCTCTGGCTGATCTAGAGCTGCGTCTCGGCTGACAAATGAAAGCGGCGCCTGAAGGGGGGGAGGAGGGAGTAGAGAGGGAGAAAGTGGAAAATCGAATCGTTTTATTGTTTGTCGCGGCGGCCCTCGTGGTCACGGTTTGTTATTGGATGCTAATTAAAATGGCGACAATCCTGACAATTGGCAATTAAAGACTTGTGAAAGAGGTGAGAGGAAATGAGCTCCTCAGCGGGGGCTAAAACTCATTTGTTATCCCTCTTTCACACTCCTCTCATCACTCTGTCTCTTCTTCACTCATTAGGGAGACAGAGTGCTGTCACCGACCACCGCAGTGAATCATGGGTAGTAGGGGTGAGGGGGGCGGGGCAGATAATGACGTTTTTGTTTTTTTTTAAGCGAGGAGGGTATTAAGTAATTTAAATTGATACTGTTTCATTGTTGTATCACATTTTGATTTTTAAATCAGACTGGACCATTGGAACTTATGGCAAAAATACATCAATCAGCCATAACATTATAACCACTGACAGGTGAAGTCTGATGGATTATCTCATTGATGCCACTTGTAAGTGGGTGGGATCCATTAGACAGCGAGTGAACGTTTCCACAAAGATGATTAGCTGGATGCAGGAAAAGTGGACAAGAATAGCCGCGTTTAGACATGAAAACACACGTCGACTCATTTGAGCCGGGCAGCAGGAATGTTTCCACACGAATGAGTTTTGGGATTGTGACATCACATCTTCCTCGAGGGACTGAACAGAGACAACCCAAATCACTTTGTCTAACTTTATCCCTAATTGGTGTTTAATTCTCTGTCCTTATCGCGCTTTTACTGCAGGTTTCTATCGAGGCTGGGCCACACAAGTCCTTTAAAGTTCACCCTCATGCCCAGAAAATCAAGTCTGATAGTCGACAAAACATTTCTGGAGCTCCACAGCGAAACACTCCAGCAATGTTTCGAAATTAACCGTACTTTTATGAAGCTGTTTTAAGTTTAGTGGTCAATTTGTTGGTTTGTTCTATAGTTTTGTGACGGTAAAACAACTTTTAAACCAACCGACAGGGCAACAACAAGGCAAACCTCTGCAGCCTGGTCCGAATTGTTCAAAGCACACCAAAGCAAAAAACTAAAATGAATAAGATGATAAATAAATTTGCACCTTTTGCAATAAAACCCTAAAAGAATGAATTTTTGGCTATAAAGTGCCAAAACTGAAATTCAATTAATTCATTCTAACCGAAACACCCAAATAATCTTTTTACGGTTTTCACATAGGAGTTGACACCGAATAATGAATTCATGTGCTTTCCAAGTAATTCTTAGACTGTCCTTTTCCCTTTTTTGGCCAGTGGACAAGAATGTGTCCTTAATTCCACTCATAACAACCTTTTAAAGGGTTTTAATTAGAGATGCACCGAATGCAATTTTCTTGGCCGATCATCGATTTTCATAGTCCGACCGGCCGATACCGATTTTTTTTATTTGAGTTTAAAGTTTAAAAATCATTATGAGTAATGTGTTTCAAGTGATCTTATTTTGAAGGATTGCAGCGGAAGTAACAAGGCTGCTCGACATTGTGTATGTATTCTGACCTGTTGAAATGAACGTTTCCTCCGTCCTCCCAGCCTTGCGTTCCTTAAAACCAATTTTACTACAGCTCGAAGTGAAAATAAAACTTTGTACAGTGTTCAGTCCATCATACGTTACGTGTTTGGTTTGTTCAAGGACTTCAGTGCTCTTGTCTGTCTCTGAGCTCCCACTAGCTTTAGCCGCTCTTCTAACGTTAGCTTTCAACTTCTTCCTCAGAGGGGTTCATTTTCATGTGTCTGATTACGTTGGTTTTGCCGAATGTTTTCGGGATTGAAGCGATGCCCCTTGGTGTGCGTGTAAAGCACATGCGTGCAACCACCACTTAACCGGCGTCCAGTGAGGCTACTCAGCCGATTTCAGGAAACTTGGCCTCCCGTCGCACCTCTAGTTTTAATAGTCTGTAATTGAACGTATTGATTAACTATACTTCATGTCAGTTTGGCCGCTCCTCTCAGGAATAATCCTTGTTGAACTAGTCAGTTTGATGTCATGAATATGGGAATTTGGCGACGTTCCCAATTAAAAAGTCAGATGAGACGAGAAACACAATGTAAGACATTTGAGCCAAACTTAATTCAATCAGACAAGAACGGCCAAAAGTGGTCATAAAGATAATTTACTTGTCATTATTTCTCAAGAATGAAGAGTTGAAATGTTCAGAGTTTGATCAGACCACTGAGACTCTTCCTGCTCCTGCCTTCAAAGAAACACGCGGAGGTCGTCCAGAAGTAATGGCTTGTTTACGACCTGCTGATCATCTGACTTTGTTTCCAAGTGTTTGCCTGCAAGATTACTTAATCCACAGAGCGGTTTGGTTCCACAAAGCCTGGTTGAAGGACAGAGCAGTGATAGGGACGATACATGTGGGCACATTTGAATAAAAGGAATCTGGCAGAGAGTACAAACCAACGTTGGTCAGTGGTTTATGGTTTTAGGGTCAACACTAACTGCACCCCTCCAAGTGACTCCTCTGCTGTTACGTTTTAGTATCATTTCACTTCCTGGTTCTGGGTCAAGGCCATTTATACATATCAAAATCCATTCTATGAATGAGAACTTTGTAGGTTCCCTGCGTCTGACCCTTCCCATGAGGAGCCATTCACGGCGCTAGGAACCAAGCCCAACCGGCTTTATCTCGGTGGGTAGAGCGGTGGACCCACAACGCAACACCCCCCAGCTATTGACCCGTTCCCGGGTTTTTACTTCATAAATGACTTTACTCCTCGCCAATTAGTCGTGTTTTCCCGATCGTTTCTAAACACGTGTGACGGCCAACAAATATCAGAAGGAAGCGGGAGGTCTTACTCAATTGCGACTTTCATCAACTGTTCTAGAATTTTAAAAAAACTGTTGAATGGTTTTATAATCCTTTTCATCCAAGTGGGTTGTTAGATTTAGTTGCCTGTGGCGGCACTTTATCACTCTGAGGCATTCAGAATGGCCTTATGTTGACTCCTGTATGTCAGGAGGTGGCTAATGACAAGAGATTCATAGATTTGACCATAGGAACAGCCTCCTACCCCCTCTGCTGCCTCTGATCTCACCCTGCCGCTGTGAAACAAGCACCGAAAGAAACCACCCTCAAAGCAAATTCTAATCTGAGCGCCAGAAAACCAGCCATCATAAAGCAACGTGATGGATACACAGCCAAATAAATAAATAAAAACTCTTTTTTTTCTCTCTCTCTTCCGCCGCTCTTCTGATGGATCTGTAAAATGATATAAGGAATGAGACTTAAAGGAAGACGAGGAGGGAGGAAGGCCTGGCAGCGATGAGAGAGACAGAGGATATGATTTATTAGGCTCATAAAAATTCTGCCTTTGTTATTCCCTCTCATTTTTATACCTGGAGCTTATTAACGAGCTCACCTGACAGAGTCCTCAGACAAACGTGTGTGAGTGTGTGCACAAATGTTAAAATGATATACATATGTGTTCACTTCCTGACTCAAAGTCGAACTATTGCTTCTCTTTGCGTGAGATCCCTTTTCTTTTTTTTCCCGCGGACTGAGCTGTCAACTTTGCCATCCTTAGGTCCCGCCTCCTCTTCCCACCGTGGCGCCGCTTCTCACCGGGAGTTCAGATCGCGCTACAAGATGGTGACCCGGCAGGTTTCCAGCGCCGCGCACACCTTCCACTACAACCCCGCCCTCTCCTGGAGAGCCAAGAGGATCCAGTCAGCAAGGTAATCCGCTCGAGTAGATATTTATGGCGCTCATTTTTATAAGAACCATTGAGTGAGTTACCAGCACCAAGAGCTTGGTCTAAAACACAAACATTTGATCTCGTCTATCGACGCATGAACATGCTTTTAGCTTAGAGTCTCCACATTGAGAATGTGACGTACGTCTTTTCAAATCATTTCCAGAATTCTGGGCTCCCGGAGACTGGGATTACACATTAGGAGTTGCACAGAGTCTGTTTATGTTTGATTTTCATTTGTTGACTTGGAGACCCCTTCAAACATTCCATAAGTATGGGTCCGAATTGTTCCCCTAATCGGTCAGTTGATGCTTCTTTCATCCGTTGAGTAAAAGAAACGCCGCAGTGACGTCTGCTGACATGTGTTGGCGATCACTTTTCCCCGCTGCGGTCACATGATTGGGAAAACTGAGGTTGTTGTGGTCGGGTTCTAATGATCTGTTAATGTGCAGAGAATTAACAAGATTCTGTTCCTGCCTGAGGTATGACCAGACTTCCACCCACAACCACACACACCGCACACACACACACATGGCATGGGTGTGTCTGTACTAACATTTGTAGCATGGTTCCACATCCTACAAAGACACATTTATATAAATGAAATGTTTAAAAATGAACTCAGCAGAGTAGAAACGAAGAAAGAAGTCTTTGTGACCTCAGGAGGCTTCATCATGTGACTGCATCTACCACACTGACCAACTACTGGGAGACATATTATTGCCCCAGCCCACAGGCAAGATCCAGAATACATGGAGAAATGTTTAAATGTTCTCAATAGATGTTCACTGGATTTGGAACTAATAACTGAAAAGACTAAAGAAGAAAGGCAGAAGAGACTAGAAGCCATAAAAGCCCTCAAACAGAAAATTGAGGCTACCCCAAAATCTGATGATTTTGTCCAGCTGCAGGATAAACTTCAAATGTTTAAGAAATAGACTCAGTGAAATCAACTAGAAAGAAGTCTTTGTGACCTCAGGCGGTATCATAGGCACTTCCTGTTTAGAAGTTGTCCGATCTCCAATGTCTTTGGAGAGGAGGCCACTATGCCGAAACGTTAGCATGTTGATTTGACAAGACCAAAATAAATTGGTGGTACTGAGATTAGCCAACTAGAGTTTTGTTTGTGCTTCCCTTTTGGATACTCATATTGGGATTATATGTTTCTCCTGAGCACAACAAAGTAATATACTGGGAAGACGAGTCCACTCCAAAGATATTAAAACACATATATATATATATATATATATATATACTTACACTGCTCAAAGAAAAAGGGAACACTTAAATCACACAATCCCAGATGTGGATGTATGAAATATTCCATTTGAAAGTCTTTATTTATTACATAATACAATTGGTTGAGAACAAAGTGACGTAAGAACGATCAATGGAAACCAAAATCATAAACTCATAGAGGACTGGATTCAGAATCATACTCAAGATCAAAGTGGAAGAATATGATCCCAGGTTCCATTCCACCTGTTGTCTGTCCCATTTGCACAACAGCAGGTGAAATTGATCATTCATTATGGCTTCCTGACTGAAAAGGGTTGATATCCTGGAGGTGTGATTGACCTGGAGTTACACTGTTATGATTATGTGTTCCCTCTATATTTTTTTGAGTAGAGTAGTTGTTCTTTTTCTTGGACCGACAGTTCAAATCCAAAAATATTCAACCTATAATGAATCCGCTTGAGAAGCTGGAACAAATTAATGTTTTGATTAAATTCTCAACAAGCAAATATTAAAGTCTGTGGTAATTAAACAGTATTTTAAATATGTTGAGGTTGAATGTGAATACTGTAAAAAAACCTTTTAAGGAAATACTTGAAACTTACCTTTTATTGCCTAATTTAAAGGTTCAGCTGGCAAACTTTCCGGAGGGACACGTTCTGTTTCTAACCTTTGGTGTCGTGTTCCACCGATGTAGGCTTTTAGACTTTTCCTTTCTGCATCTTCGTCGTTGTTCAGCGTCCGAGCTGACAGCAGCAGTTATCATGGCGTCCGACCCTGGTGTTAAACTGTATGTTTGATCTACAACCATGACATGACAAATATTGTCAATCACAAAATTCTGATGCGTTTTTTTCCGCAAGTATTTGATCATATCATTGGTTTATAATAGAATTTAATGAGGGTACTCAAATGTGAAAAAAATCTATAAGGCAGATCTCCCGAAACCAGCTCCTACTAAACTAAAACTCTCTTCAGTGTGGGATGATTGTGGACTTCCTCATTCAGGTGCTCTTTGGTATTTTGCTGCTAGCTGCTTTAAAAACAAAGCGATTTTATGCGTTTTGCGTGTGTTGGCGATGGGTGGGGTTCATTTGTGTAATCCAGATTTGGTGAGACGGAGAGGTCGGGGTCTGCGGCTGGATTCAGCCTCTGGTGACTTATTACTATTCATTTAGCCGCTGCAGTAAATATTGATTCATCAAGGGATTTTCAATTTGAGCCCCCTGACACCTCGTGAAATATCTCCACGTGTGGAAGTGAGCAAAGAGATAGGGAGGGAAAGGGACAGGTCGGGTCTCCTGGGATAGTGGATCACCCCCCCACCACCCATCCACAGACTCCCTCCTCGTGCTTATCTATCTGTTAAACTCCCAAGACCTTCCACTTTTATCAGTTCCAGGCCATTGAGTGGAGCATGAGCTCATATTCTCCGCTCTTAACTACCGAGTGCTGCTCTTCATCTTTGGCATATCAGACTTTCTGATCCCCGTCTTCATGTGTTCTTGTCTCTTATCGCTGCCGCTGAACCCCCCCGCTCAGGGCCGTCCATCTAAGAGAAAACCCAACCTTTCATGGTAGTCCAGATGAGCCTAGATCTTCAGGCTGGGAAGCCTTTTAGATTCTAGATGATGTTGTTACAATGCCTTGCACGATGGTCTTCTTCTAGATATCATGGTTATAGCGCCTTTCATCGGGATCTAGATGTTCCTAAGGTCTTCAAGCCAGGAATCATCAACGATTCTAGATGACCTTCTTAAAATGGTCAAAAGTAGAACTAAAGACAGGACTCAGATCTTCTAGAGGGTCTTTCATTTTTCGTTCAGTCGACATATTTTTGACAGAGTGGTTGATGTTTTGTAGATCTGTGTTGTCACTGAGTTCTGACACTTTTCTTTGAGAATTAGCATGAACTCTTTCAGCAGCGGGTGCTACATTAGCTCTTCTGTGGGATCAGACAACATTGGTAAGCCTTCACTCCCAACTCACAGAATCAAGCCTTCGTTGCCCATGACCCTGACGCTCACTGGTTGAGCGTCCTTAGACCACTTGGGTTGGTAGGTACCAACCAGTGCATACGTGAAACACCCAACAAGACCTGCAGACCTGGAGTTCTGAAGATGTTCGGACCCAGTTGTCTTACTATCACAATTTGATCCTTGTCAAAGTCACTCCTATCCTTAAGCTTGTCCAATTGTCCTTCGTCCCACACATCAACCTCAGGACAAAATGTTAACTTGCGGCCTGATAGACTGAAAGACTATAATATATTAATATATAATGTTCAGGCTGATTAAAGTGTTATGTTAAATACAAACCGATGTATTCAAGAGGTAAGAGTAGAACAGCATTTAAAACTACGATTTAAAGATACCACACCTCCTAACCTGTCCATACCGTCTGGACCAGCTCCCACGCCCACTGGAAGAGAGGCTCTCCCTACCCAGCATGCCCTGCTCCTACTTTTTAAAGCCACAACGAGCGTGGAGGCTGATTTACAGCCGGGTGGCGGTATGAAGAGGCGGAGGAATCGGCCGCAGTATTTCAACCCCAGCGACCAGAAAATAGATATAATCTCAACATTAACTCCATTAATAGTAGCAGGAGTTGAATTAAGAAAGCCGTAAAGCATGCAGCCTGGAGGATAAATTACAGCCCAGCCTTCACTTCACCCCCCCACACCTCTAGTTCCATATTGTCATCCAACTTCTCCGTTGCTCCTCTTTAGTGTCTCTCATCCCGTTACTCCCGTTGAACTAATCTCCGACTCTCGTTTCTTGGGCTTTTCTAACTTATTTCTGACATTAAGCCCCCGACATGGAGGGCCCCTTCACCCTCATATAAGTATATTATTTTAGTGTCTAAACACAGAGGGACGCACACACACTGGGTCCAGGCGCTCATCTCCTTTAGTGCTTCGGTATCGATCAGCACAGGATGTAAGAGACTTGGCAATAAAATGAGGCAACGCTCCCTCTTCTTCACTCCTCTCCTCCACTTCCCGCATTCACTCCTCCATTCATCGCCTTTTATACCCCAATTCATTCATTTACACATCACTCATCGACCCGTCTCGCATCTTTCGGTCCTCTCTCTGGAGCCAGGCTCCTCTCGCTTGCGTCTCAGTATCGTTCTCCTCTGGTCGTTAGAACCGGATTCCTTTAAGTTGGTTCTGAAGGCCTCGTGATGACACTGCTTTAAAAAGAAGCGGCAGCAGTCTTCGCCGTTTGGAATTAGCCAGAAGACTGTTTTCGCTGTGCTCCGTTTCAAGGGTAACTGTTTCCCCGATATGAACCCACTAGTGCTTGGTTTGCACACAAACGGACCAGGGCAGCATTATTCGGAGCGTTCGCGCGACCCTCCAAATTCTTCCCTGTCACTAAAACAAAAGTCGGATCATTCATCAACGGCGCCGGTAGTGCTGAATCGCGCTCTTCTTAACTCTGCGTCATCGCATGGTCAGATCAGTGCGCACACACACACCTGCCTGTAGAAATACACACAAACGCACACACGCACACACACACACACACACACACACACACACAAACGCACACACACACACACACACACACACACAAACACACGTACGTGTGCCGACTTGTCACCGGGGGGAGTTGGTGCGTGCCCTTGCCCTCTCCTTCATTTCTTCCTCTTCTCGACATATTTCTGCTTTTCTTTTGGGGAGATAATGTTCTCCTTCTCTGACCTCCAGTCTTTTTTATGCTTTCCAGCACAACTAAATAAAATAAACGTACAGAAACTTTACCTCGCAGCTGAAATAATGAGACTGGACGACCCATTCGAATGCCGAGTCTCTGGTTCCAGCCTCTCTGATGAGAGGTAATGTTTTCAGCCGCGTTCGACGGTTGGTTTGTCAGCCTCCATTTCTGTAACTGTTTGTCCTGTTTGCCTGGGGCTGGAGCCAATCCCAGTCATCAGTGGGAGTGGGTTTGAGTGCGATATAGAAAGCTGCGATTGGTATTAGTAGAATCCTAAGAGAGCAAAGTGAAAAGCTTTCCGAAATCTCACAAGGCCATGACAGCGCCGCCTTAAACAGGTTCATGTTGTTTATTTGCATCGCTTTTTCAAACAAAGTCATAAGGAAGGCGACACGCTTTCCAATAGAATCATGCGTTTAAGGCATTTAAGGCAACATTTTGGTAAGAAGGTCCGTGTTGATTGTTAGTGGCCCTGTTTAGAAATATCCCTGATGGTTACATTGTTTACACCGTTTGTTCTTCGTCCCTCCTGTCCTCTCTCATCACAGGCAGATTATCTTACTGCTAAGGTAATCTCCTACTGCAGAGGCCATTTCCACTAATTGTGGTCGGCCTGGGGGTGAAACACATTTCCAAGGTTGTTTTGTACCATCGCACGGAAGCGTCTGGACTTTATTTCTGCACAAATGAGGCTCGCAGCACACACTGACTGAGAAAAGTCAAATGTTTTGAAGATACTGGTGTAGAATCTTAATTCTACATGTTAGTGGTGCACCAACAGCTCGAGGCTCAGTTACGCTCGACATCAAAGACGAACACAGACGGAGTCTTAACGTTCTTTTCATTCTTAAGTGTAAACGTTAAACTCATAAAGCTTAAAGTTACACAACTCTACAGGGTCGCGGAAAATCGTTATGGGCTGTTTCGCGTCATTCAAGCAGGACACCACTAATGTCTGAAGACGCAATGAGGAAGAAGAATTCAAAGTAAAGTATTTTTGATGAAAACTCTCCGTTGTCATGAGGTGTTCAATGACTTTAAAAAAAACGCTACGGAGTTCGTCGTTGCCTCGACTTTTTATTAACTAAGTTCGTTATGACAACTTCTTCTCCCCACTCCATCTTTTTTGTCGTACACAGAAGTTTCTGGGCATGTTGGAAACAGACCATGTGGTTCCTTTTTGTCTTTTAACCGTTAGCAAACAGCCCCTATCTGTTGTCAATCACCTGTTCATGTACCGTACCTCTCACTAATGTCTACCTGGTAGCTTCGACATGGCAGAATAAAATCTGTGAAGGTGGGATGGTAAGACGCTGGGGTCTACCTTTTAAGGAAGGTGACTAGACATAGGCGGTAACGGGAAATACCTAACGGTCTACTGTCACCATTCGTGCCGCTTCACTTGCACTGATTTTCCGGAGGCGAACACCGACGGCTCCGATGAACTTCCTTCATCTCTGCATTGACGTCCTGCTGATTTCCAGATTTGTGAAGTTTGTAGAATCCCGATGATGATAGGCTTCGATAGATCGCGTCACACAGATTTCTCACTCTACTTGAAACATCGGAACTTTCCCGGCACAAATTTATGGCTAGTCACGTCTTTCCTATTAATATTGTATTATTTATTATATTATATCTATTTTTATATGATATTGTGGTCTTCTTCATTTTCCTTTTTTTCTCTTCCTTTTTCTTTTTATGGACCTTTTATCCTCTTTCAACCTTTTCATCGTCTCATTAATTGCTCTTGTTGCTTTTTACTGTTACCGGATATTTAACTTCCTTTATATTGTATTTGTCTGCCTTTGCTTTGTTGATTAGGAGTTATATAAAGTTAACAATATAAAGTTATTGTGTGGAAATGTAGTGTCACGTTCATGCGAGAGCAACTTCGGGGCTTAAAAATAGATTTTGCTTTATATATAAACTCAGTTATGAAATAAGGAGTTTTTTTTTTTTGAGACATACTGTTTTTTTGTTAAAGAAGAAAATTTGCAGATACTGCGCTTTGACTTTGAGCGCCAGTATCGTCAAAACGACTGATAACCATTATAAAAACGATAATAACTTTATTTATATAACACTTTTGAAAACACTTAGTTACAAAGTGCTTCATTCAATTCATATCTTAATAAACGGGTGTCTGTAGAGTAGACAGATGCGAGGCGAGCGCTTCGGTGTTCAGACACAAACGTATGAGCCTGGGGTGCTGCTCCCCCCTGGTTGACCCCCCCCCCGGCGGCAGTCCCGTGTCAGGGTTAACTGCCGTCTGTGTTAACTGTTCATGTCATATCCCCATTAACCTCCATTGTGGCTCTCAGGGCCGCCCGGTCCTTGTTTAAGCCTCCCTCGGTGGCAGTCAGCGCTCCAACATTAGCCTCCATTACGGCTCCCCTGGCTGCAGTTGCCCCGTGTAGGGCAGCCACTGATCTTGTGGCAGTGAAACTGAGTGTCTGTGCCGCTGAGTTATGGCGCCCGGTCAGGTTGACCGTGTGCACGACGAACGCAGCTGATGGCTCATATTTGCTCTTTTCCTTTTTTTGTCTCGTATTCACAGCATCTCCCCGCCGGCTTCAGTGCATTAAGAGTCCGTGTCAGTTGTTTTGTGTGGCGGCGTGCGTTCGGGGTAACCCTCTCTCTTCTCCGTAATGGGAGGCATGAACTCTCGCTCTAAACCCATTTCCAGCCCATCTGAAATACGGCAGCAAATTACCTCCAGCGGCACCCTGCACACCGGCTCCAATCCACCCCAAATAGAAGTGACAGGACAGCGCAATTTATCGCCATAACCCCTGTACCGCCTCGCCGCCACCCAGCAGCAGCCCCATACATACAGCCCCCTCGCACGCACGCACCCACACACACACACACACACACACACACACACTTGTGTAAGCAGCGAGTTCTGAATGGTGAGGATGTGTGTACTGTATATACTGTAACAGGAGTGTGTTATGATGCTGTGTGTGTGTGTGTGTGGTCTCTACGCTCCAGTGTAGGGGCCAACCTCGCTGCCCTGGCCCCCTGCCCTGCCTATTATCTCATTGATTTCCTCCTCTCCTCTTTTCAATTCTCTCCATTTCCACACGGCCGTCCTTTCCATTAGAGGAGCAATTTAACAGAGTGCTGTGACATGGAAGGTAGTGGGGAGGGACGGGGGGAGGGGGGGCAGAAGAGGGGAGATACAGTGGAAGAGCTTGAGGGAAGATAGGCAAAAAGAGGGGTGGATCTGATGAAGGAGGGGGTTGAAGATAATATCATTCCAGCTCCGAGTTTTTAATCTGGGCTCAGAAGAACCTGAAAATGAAAAGTCAGACTTGAAGCTCAGATAAGATCAGGATAAAATGTTTCCTCCTACCTCTGAAGAAATCCTCATGGTTGGCTGTAATCGGAGAAATGATCAAGTGTTCCTTATAAACCTGTGAGTTTTCACACTTTAATACACGTCAAACCTTTCTGTTAGATATATGTCCACGGAAAATATCACAAACGTGTTTCCAAGAGGTCAGAATATTTGACATCCTGCACATGTCAAAGTTTTTGTTTTAGTAATTTGGGATTTTTAACTTGTAGATTAACGACTTTAATACCTCAGAATAAGTTATTCCCTCGCAGATTTATAACTTCATATTTCTGTTTTTTACTGATATACTTATACTTACTAAAATACTTATACTGTATACAAATTCTCCAGTAATATCTGAGAATAATTTTTATAAATCTATGTCTAAGAACATCAAGGTTTTTTTTTTATCATGAATCTGTGAACTTTTACTTGTAAATTGTAAAAAAAAAACTGTTTTGCCTTGAATTATGACTTTATTCAGTTGTTCCTCTTAAATCTTGTGTTTTAAAGTTGAGATTTCCTCAGGGGTTTATTTTTATTTTGTTTGTTGTTGATCTCTGTCCGTGAGAATGTCGTACAAATCGTTCTATAGAAACGGCGTTTGGTTGAAAAGTTTGAATTCATAATTTCAAAGAACATAAATATTATTATAATATTATACATTTGTACGTTTTACATTTAAATTTTAACACTTGAATCTCATGTAATATCTGACAAATGTTTGACTTTATAATCTCCCAGAAAATATTCAGTTTTATTTTCTAATAATTTTTGTCCAGTAACTTTTTCGTTCATTTATTTTGTTAATTTATTTCAATGATCTGTTAGAATATCTCAGAGTATTTATGAGTGAACATTAAACCAGACCTACGCTGTCGTCAGCAGGAGTATAGCCCCGAAAAGCCCCTAATCCCCTGCGTTGTACAAGCAACTCCCCTGATTGAACTCCTCAAATGTAAAGTTATGTCAAAAAAAATAGTTTATTTTCGTCTCGCAGGAAAAAGTTTAAGGTTTATATCCATAAATGTTCTTCTTGTGAATGTATGACTTTATAATTTGACACAATATTCAAAATTGAATTTTTCTGTTTCACTCGCGCAGGATTAAGTAAAGATGAGAAGAAACTCCCCGGATCCTGAGAAACTTCTCCTGGGTTTCCAGCAGGAGGCGGAGAAGGAGTAGATAATAAAAAGTTTATTTTGCATACATGAGTATAATATCTTCCGTTTTCTCTCTTCCTCACAGGAGTTTCCTTCAGAACCGCCTACGATCTCCTCACTGCAGACACCCGTCATCCAATCAGCACTGGAGAGGAAGCAACATGTGCTGGATCCGTGGATCCCTGTACCGGGTGTCGGCCAATAAGCTGTCTCGCACGGTGGGGTCCAACATGTCCATCAACCGAACAGGTAACCCGACGTCTAACTGTCTCCTGCCATTTAAGTAACCCAGGACTGTGATAATCCAGATGTGTGATAAACCAGATGTGTGATAAACCAGATGTGTGATAATCCAGATATGTGATAATCCAGATGTGTGATAATCCAGATGTGTGATAATCCAGATGTGTGATAATCCAGAGGTGGAGAGAACACGTCTGGTCACGGCGACCTCACAGACAAACGCATTCTGTGACATCACGGCGACCTCACAGACAAACGCATTCTGTGACATCACGGCGACCTCACAGACAAACGCATTCT